>BJBW01006143.1:0-29770 GCA_004320125.1 Scolopax mira
CTTTGGAGATTTTCAATCCCCGCCTGGATGCCGTCCTGAGTGACTTGCTCTAGCTCTGGGCAATCCTGCTTTAGCAGGGGAGATGGACTAGATGATCTCTATGGCCCCTTCCAACTCTAAAAAATTCAGTGAAATTCAGAGCTGCTGTGGGAGCCCTGGGCAAAGCCTGGCACAGCCCGGGGTGGCACAAAGGACCAGGCGTCCCAGAGAGAGCCGAGATGGTGAAAAGGTGGCTCAGAAGGGCCTTGCACAGGCAGCAGTGCCTCGGGCTCAGTCCCGGGGGAGCCAGGGGTCCTGGGGGAGCGGGCATGGCCTCCATTTTGTCTCTCTGTGACGGAGGTGGATCTGTAACCCTGGCACATGAAACCCACTCTTCTCCCATCTAATGAAGAAAGACTAATAGGAATTAGCAATTAATAAAGCCAAAGTGGGTGCAGGATAGTAACCAGGACCTTGTGCTTTAGGAGGAGAAGAGCGCTGAATGATTTAATGCTCTATTTCATGAAAATTGTCCCTCGAATTTGGCAGGCCTGTTCTTTAAAGGTCAAGGTTTTTTCGTCTTATTTTTCCCCTCCTCCACTCACACCTGGAAAATTTTCAAACCCTTGAAGGGTCACTTCTGCAGAGAGAAATTTTTAACTGGTAAGGTCTGCAAGAGAGCTCCTTCAGAGGGGTAAGTAGAAGGTGTGGGGTGTCAAACTGCATTTAAGGCATATTCTTTTCTGGGCTTCTTCTGGGGAAGAAGATAAACCATTTTTTCCTTTATTTCAAAGTAACCCCTTAAAGTAAATTTCTCTGAATGTAGACCTGCATTTCCAAAGGCCTTTGTTTGCCTCTTACATATCCTACAGCAATGTTTGCTCACATCCATCACCTACCTTTCCAGCAGGACATGCTATTGTATGTTCAGTCAGGACCATGAACCAAGGTCCCCTGTGCTTTCTGTGGCAATGGGCCTTAAACATCCCTTCTCTCTGTGCTTCATCCCCAAACAGAACAGACCTCCCCTTCCTTGCTCCCCAGGTGAGGGTAGCCAGCTCCCCAGGTGATCTGCCCACTGAGGCATGGCAGCAGCCATTTGGTGGCCATGGGATAAAAGGGGAAACCCCAGGAATCTAATCACCTTTTTGTCACAACTTTTATTAATTTGTATTCCCATCAGGATGAAAAAGAGAGTAATAAACACAGAATTGATCGCTCGGGCAACTTCCGTTCAATGTTACACTTCCAGCACTTCTTATCTCTGCCAAATTGAATAATTCAAGAGAGGCACAAAATCTCCGTATGTGGAGTTAGCAGTATCTCTATAATACTTCTCTGCAGCAGTGAGATATTTCTGTTTTCTCTTAGCAGTGGCACAGCGAAAATGAGCTGCCAGTTGCTGAATCCTGTCTTGTGATCCTTATGACCCCGTGCAGAGGGGGCTTTGGCCACCCACGCTGTCTGTGGGAGACAGAGGATGGCAGGCCAGGCCATGAAGTGTTGTTTCCATGCTGCTGCCACCCTAGCTCTGAAAGGTAAGCCCTGGGGAAACTTCCCTCTCCCTGGGATAGAGGGGGCTGCAGGGAGGGGTCTGAGATGCTACTGCCAGTCTGCTCCTGGTCCTGAGCTCCAGCCCGTTCACTCCCACCCTCCTGATACACAGGGTGTGCTAGGAATACACCAGTTTCCTCACCAGAAACACTCTTACTCAGTAATTGCCAGATGTGAGAAAGTGCATTTGGAAAGGGCAGAGAAACGCCTTGATTAGCAACCTCTCATAGCTTTGTCCCCATCCCCAACCCAGTGTCTGGGAGTGCTCCTTCCCACCTCCCCCTAGTGTTTCTGCAGCGAGGAGGAGGTGCTCCCGTGACAAATCAGGCAGTGTTAACATTTAAGATGAGTTTTAGCAGACAGGAGCACCTTGAGATTATGTCTCAGCCATTAAAAAAAAATAATAAAAGGAATTAGGACAGTGATGGGAGTCAGAGGAAGCAACCCCAAGGGCTGCCTACAGCTGCTAGAGGCAGCTCCTGACAGGGCTCAGGGAGCTTGCAGGGGGCTCCTGCTGTGGTTTTTCTGCTTCCCTTCCCTGCTTCTGGCATCAGCTCTTTTAAACCTGGTTGTAGATATTCTGGGTGCTCTCCTTGGCATGGTCCTAGTGGCAACAAATCCACAAAGCTAAGTGACGCGCAGCTTTCCATGTACTCCACTGCGGGGCTGTTCTTCCTGCAGGATCAGGGGTGTTTCTCATGGGGGAGTGACTTATTTTGGCAACAACTCTGCAGTTTGAAACATTTTTTAATTCTTCCATGAGGAATAATGTGAGATGCTGTCCAAGAGAGCCTTATAAAATGTATGTGTATTTCCTAAGTGTGCTCCTAGAGTGGTTTGTAAGGTCATTGTCATTGAGGCCACTCTGAGATGGCTGGTGGAGTTCTATTTGCTTGACTCTTGTATTTTAACACTATGGGAAATTGCATCTTAGGGTAGCCATGTATTATTCCTAGCAATCAATAAAAATATATATTTGTATTCCATTTGATGCCTTTACTTGGGAAGAAATATCTTCTTTAATCACATTAGAAATGAAGATGTACTGCATGCCTGACAGTCAAGGTGGGCACCTTCAAAATAAGAGAGCTGATTTATTTGGGGGGCCCAAAGACCAGCCCATGAGCCTGGAGGTATTTGGTACCCAAGCCTTGCTGGGGGCCTGGCTGAGGACCTCAGCACCTGACAAGCATGTTGGTTCCCTTAGATGTCCCCACCAAGAACCCACACCTGAAAAATACCCATCTCTCTTCTCATTTCAATATGCGATCTACCAAGCAGAAATGCTTGTACACCACACTACTGGTTCCACGTGTCCCCTTTGGATGTAGGAATCAGTTTGGCAATGTGGGGTGTAAGAAATAAGTGTCCTTCATTTGATGCTATTGGAAAAAAAAACCTAAACCTCAAATGGTTAACTGGGTTTTGAAAATATCTCTTATAAGAAGGACATTTAAAAGCACTTTAACAAAGGGCTCAGAGTAACGATGAAAGATAAGCAAAAATAAGCAGGAGAGTTCCTGAGGTTGGGGAGAGAAAATGTTGTATAAGTCTTCCATGCGAGCAGGAGAGTTTCTGTCCTTCATATCTGAAATAGACAAAAAGCAAGGCAACATCTCAGGGCATTTCTATTGAGGTTCGCAGGCAAATGATTATTATTAATCATAATAATCCCGCTGTATTCAGTGAGGCTCTTCTGTGCTTAGACTTCCATATGTGACTCTTTGCCTAAAGAGAAATACATTTTAATAGGCAAAGTAAGGATATTCATGCTCTAAATCTTGGTTATCCTAGTTAAATTAGAAACCAAAGAAGCTTTTCTGTGTGAGAATCAGATTAGAAATATTTACTTTGATTAGCTAAATATTTTTAACAAATTTGATATTTACTGGTGCTCAAACGATTAGTGGGTAAGTGTGAAACACGGTGAAATATTAAAATGTTTGCAACATATTCTAGTATAGTTAAAAGTTTTACGGACTTTGTTGGTTGGCTGGGTTTATGAGCCTGCAATACCAACTGCGCATTTGTGCTTTCACTTCTTCATGATCCATGGAAACTTTTCTGAAAAGTTTTAACTACAACATGTCAATGAACTATAAAGGAAAGGTTTATTTTGTATATACCCTCTTTACCTGAGGTCCATGGTTAGACTCTGCGTTAGAGCTTCTGGTGCTCATGTGCTCAGTTTGTGCTTTTGATCATGCCACTCTTCTCACAGAGCTGAGAGGATTTCTGCTTCATAAAGAGGAAAATACAGACGCGTTTTGATGTCTATAGAAATGCATGTTTGCTCTTATTTTTGAGGCAGGGGAACTTAGGGTTTAACATCTCTACAGTTCTTCCTAGGTCTCTGTGCAATCAAAGTTTCCAAGGAGGACTTAATAGGGAATAGAAATCATTTGGTTGTGGTGGTGGTGGTGTACTCTATACGTTTTTCTTTAAAGGTTGATAAAAACACTGATAAAAATAGTAAGTAACCTAGTCTACTCATAACCGCTTCATCTTTAAGTTCATGCAAGTTTAGGGAGCTGTAAGTGACTAAAAGGATGAGTGGCTTAAGATTCACTGAGTGATACTGCAAATACAAGGACTGAAATACCAAAGGAGTAAAGGATATATAGACCTTTGCCCATTACATCAAGAAAATGAAAAAGTTAGGAAGGGGGAGGGGGGATTCCTGTGCTACATTTTTCAAGTCCTACTCCAAAAGGGGTAACCAGCCCATTAGTATAGGTGCCAGGAAGCTCGCTTTTGTGACATCTCGCCAAACACACCTACTTTCACTGGACCATAGAAAGATCAATCCTGTCTGAAAACCACCCATTACCTAAGACACCTAATTTATATTAGAAGCTCACTAAAAGGCACTGTCTGGCCCCCAACCTTCACTTCCAATGATAAAGAGGATGTTTTACACCGTATGTGACACTTAATCAAAACCGATATTCTTTAACAAACCCTTAACCTCTAGCACACAGGAGTCATATGAGGCCAAGGGACAAGACACAGATCCAGCTCAGGGTGGCATATCCTTTGATTAAGATGATACAGATTTCCCATTTTTATCAGGGTTACGGATTCTGGATATATCCCTTTTTGATTTGTCAGCATTAAATTTCAGTAGAGGTTCAAGCCAAAGAGACACCAAGACTAGTTCTCTCTTCAACTGCGTAATAGGAGATAATTTCTCTGAATCCTCTGCAGTAATGATCCTCAGATCTTCTGATCTTTCTGTAAGCAAGTTTTCCTGGGAACCTGGATTTAAACTATGGCACAAACCTTGCTTGCATCTGGGTCCTTTCTTAAGGAGGAGTATCTAAATACACTTATTCTGTGAGCCCTGAAATGGACCTTTTTTTTCCCTTTCCTCAGGTCTTTTTCAAAGAGGCAAACCTTCAAGTGAGTTCTTTCACCCTCCCTTGGATTTCTGGGGCAGGAGGTTTTACTTATGGAGTATATAGTACTTTAGACAAGGATTGCAAACTTCAGGGGGTTAGACAATTTTCACTGCCTGCAGTACATTGGAATCTCAGTATAGTTGACTTTACTCCTGGGTGATTCCTCCCTCATCCCCCTCATGTTTTTAGGTAACCCCTTGTTCTAGCATTAGTATGTGGCCAATTTGGGCACAGGGAAGTCTCTCAAATTCCCCAACACAGGGAAAAGTTTGGCTGTTTTCCCTCTTTTTAGTAAAATTTTTGAGTTGGAGGTTTAGATTTTGTTAGGAACATGGTTCTGCAGAAATCATTTCTAGTTGTTATTCCTTGAAAATAATGTGCTGCTTGATTATTAGTGTGTAAAGAAGATCTTGGAAAGGGTTTTGGTTTTCAGCTGTATGTTTTTAAACACTGAAATGGCACATCTGCTCTGTGAGGCCCTGTGGCTGGCGGGAGAAGGGCTGACACTGGCTCACTTCTGCTGAGTGCTTGATATCCTCATTCAGTACCCAGAAATGTTTCGTATTTAGACTGTTTTCATTTTTATGATCATTATTAATACATTTATAAGAAAAGCTGCTTTTGTGAGGAATTGCCTTTTTCCTACTTTTACATAGCAAGGAAGCCCCCCTCCCCTCAGGGAGAAGCCCAAATCATCTACAAATTTCTCTAGCCAAAAAAAAAAAAGAAAGAACAAGTTTTTGCATGACTTTAGTATGCCAAGAAAAAGAGACAAGCAGGAATACTTGGTTCTCAAACTTTTCAGGTCTTTTTTTTTTTTTTCTTAAATACTGTAAAGGAAGAAGGGGCAATCCATATACTTTAAGAAAGAACTTCGGTCTTAGAGAGAGACCTGTAATCATGTTAAAATTATCTTTAAAGGCAACTTCTGTTTAGTACATGCAAAGCTGACGAGCAAAAATCTGGAGGACTGGTTCTAGTTTATGGCATATTACATACATCAAAGGTCAGCCTTTTATTTTCCTGTATCTTGGTTTTTAAAACTTCATTAATAAACAGAAGTGTAATCAAGGAGAAAGACTTACATCTCAGCTACCGCTCCAGTTCCTTACCCATCTTGACTTCTTAATCAGGAAACTAATTGGGCCTTGAAATGTTATTTTTTTCTTAAATCTCTTCAGATTGAATCAGAGCGTTCTGCTGGAAGCAATCTTTCACTTAAGATTTCATAGCAATGTAGCTAGAGAAACCATGTCATTTCCTGCTTCAAATACATCAAAGTTGTGTGTGTTGTTTTTTTTTTTTAACAAAGTATGTCCTATGCTTCGGTTTGGTCCCTTTGCTCTGCAGAAAGTTCTTTATTTCTTATTTCTGCTGGGGGGGTGAATCTGCTCTACTGCATTGACGTCTAAAATGAATAAATTCCCAGGGAAGGAGGAGCAGCCCTGGAGCATCCCTGCGCAGTGTGCCTGGATGGGAGCTGACAGCAGCGACAGGGGTGCTTTCTACCACCAACACCTTCTCCATTGCACGTGGTACGAAGGAGAGCCTCTTCATATCACCATCTAATTAAAAGGAAGATTCTGCTACGACCGAGTGCTACCCCTAATAGCCAGCATCATTTCCAAAGGTGAGTGCTTTATGGGAGAAAGGAATAGGTAGCGGGGACCCTGACTGAGGTGGGCCTGGTTTTACCTGAGATGGAGAGATGTGCAATCACATAGCAAAGCTGAGCAGGTTTGAAATCATGTCCCACTGCTGTTCCTTGCAGGAGGACTGAGTTTGCCTTAACTCTAACCTGGCCATTTGATTATGTCCTGATGAATACTTTTATTCTCTAACAAGAAGGTGAGGGAAGTTAATGTTTCCAGATTTAAAACTTGCTGTTGCAGAGATTTGGCTCCAGAATTCCGAGGAGGAAGGTGCCTCTAGGGGAATAGAAGGCTGTATTAAAGTATTTAACAGCTCGCTCAGGTTGACTTTACATATGGGGTCAGTTAAAAGCTGTGCTGTCCCATGGCAAGGTGCCAGGTTTGTGTTTCATTTTAAATGGAAGCTTTTTAAAGAGCGAATGAATGCTGGGGGAGGGTTTTCTTTTTGGCTTTGTTTTAAGCCCAAGATGTGTCCCCCGCAGGAGGAGGGGAATCTTGCGTGGCTTTCCTGCCCAGGTACGAGCCCTGTTTGCAGTCCCCTTTCTCTGCTCTTGCCCCCGGCAGGAGCCAGCAGTGATGGCCTTTCTGCTCTCTGAAACTCCTCTCCTTGCCGGCTTTGCAAACCTACACAACTACACAGTACAAAAATTCCTGGAATACACAAATTCCTGCATGTGCCCTCTGCTTTGGAAGGCACAAATTAGGAAATAAGTAAAACAGCACCTGTCTGTTCCAGCAATCGCAATAATGTCCACAGAGAAGGGACTTTTGTCCATGTTCACAAACATTAATAAAAAACTCCTCTTTCATATTTGCCCAGAAAGCAAGCTGAAGCTCATTATAGTTGTATGCTCTATGGAAGCTTTAAAAGTGGTGACTGTAAGATACCTGGCAAAATTTTAACAACATATAAATAGATCCAAGTTGCCTATTTTTTGAAAAATATATTGAAGTATTTGCCAGTTTTGGCCCTGGGATTAGGTTGTAATACAGAATGCTGAGGGTTTTGAGAAAATTCAAAGTGAAAATACAAACCATCTTGACACAGACCAAAAGACAGGAAAAAAAGAAAAAAAAGAAAAAAAAAAAAGAAAAGGCTCTCTTAAATTCTTAAATGCTAGCAGCAGGTCAAATAAGTATTTAGAAATTAAATCCTAAACCTGATTTGTGGACTAGCAGCAGCTTGTGATGAGTGCTACAGGGGGTGAGGCACGTCCCTGGGGGGTCCCAACTCTCTGTCAGCTTTGCAGGTGCCATCTTCAGGCCGACTCTGCCAGCACCACCCCAGCGGTGGTGGAAGGGGAGCTCGAGGAGGGCTGTTCTCCTCACTTCACCCCAAACCTCCAGAGGGATTGGCCAAGTGGCAAGAAAATAAAGAAAAATTATGACACCCCTGTGGAAGGATTAAGGGATCTGTGGATGCCCACCTTGGCCATACAGCTACAGCTCCATGGCTTGCAGGCATACAGGTCCCACAGACTCCCGTGCATTTGAGGAGGATGAAGATCTTAGGTTCTTGCAAAACTGACCCAGAAAACAATTTTGAGCGCCCCTGAAGTGTACCATGAGCCCATCTGCAACTGTTTGGTGGAATCTGTTTGATGTGAGTACTGAGAAGAAAGCTAACTCATTCCATGGGAGATGCAGCCTATGGCAGATACGAAGCTGCAGAAGATGCCAGCAGGTCACCCCAGTGCCTGAGGAGGACAGAGGCGCTGGGGGCCAGCACACCTGCGTGCTGTCAGGCCCTGGCTGGGAAGCACCCTGAATCCCTGTCACACGTTTCCTTCCACTTCCACTGCTAATTGGCACTTTTTACCCATTTTTGTGTGTGGAGTGTGTTAGTACAGGATAGGGTTATTATCAAATTAATTAGGAGCTCCCTCCAATTATTCCTGCTGTGCCTGACGGGCTCTCCCCACTCCTTATGACGGGCTGATTGGCTACTATAAACTCTTTGGCTTTAAACGACTGAGCAGTGCCATGGGCTCGTTAAGGGGGCTGCCTCTCCCAGTGCTCCCCTGCCCTGTCACCTCCCCCTGGTGCTGGTGAAGCACCTGGGACCCAGCAAGCCCGAGGGGACTTTGGATGCTGCTCCAAGAGGTGAGTACGGCTGCTCCAACTCCAGCCAGCCAGTAAGTGGCCCTTCTTGCACACTCAAACACAGGTCTTCAGGGTGGTCCCACAGCATGGCTTTAGCTGGGGATGTGACAGGAGGGGACAGCAGGGGACGAGTGGAGTGGGGAGACTGATCCCAGCACCAGCATCGTCGCCAGTGAGGAGCAAAGCTGCAGTACCTGGTGTGAGGAACAGGCAGCTGAGGCTCTCAGGCAGGGGACAGGGATTTATATACTGGATCTCGCAACATACAAAACCACAACAGCAGCTAAAGCCAACCAGGGTGCGGAGATTTGCTTAATTGAGAAATAAGCACATAGTTGTGGGTCAGTGACTACACAGCTGATTGGCTGAGGCTATTTTATTTTGGAATAATTTACAGTTGTTAAATGGATTTGGAAAAGCCTTAATAGTGGTTATTAAACTATTGACTTAGCCTGACGTGTTCAGTGTAGTAATCCGTATTTGTGTTTGTCGCTGTGGGGAGGCTGCGGGAGCCGGGAGAGGTGCCGGAGCGCTGCCAGCCCCGGGATGGGAGCTGCATAGCTGGGGGGCCGCAGGGCCGGGTGGGCTGCACTCCCCGTGCCAGGCAGGAAGGACATCAGCTTCAGATTTTATCTGGGTCAGAAAATGTGCTTGGCTTCCCCGTAGTTACAAATTCATCAGGTGCATCTCCATCATCATCTACTGAACACAATTTAATGGCAAAAAAACCCTTCCCTTACAAAGATTGGCTTTTTTTTTGCACCTGTGCAGAAGCAGACTAATTTTTAACTCCTCTTTGCAATGAATAATTTCGAGTGCAAGACTTGTCACATGGCCTGCTGGCCAGCAGTTCATTCATAGCACAGGGCAGGGTGTGTTAGTGAAGGGCTACAGAGCACGTGTTTTACAATGCATAGAAGAAATCCCTACAAACGAACTAAATATCTCCAACTCATCACGTCTGCTGTCCGCACCTGATGTAGAGAGAAATTCTTATTTTCTTTTTATTGTTTTCTTTTGCGCGATGGTTAAAAAGGCAGTGGACCAATACTTAAAAGACAAATTCCTTGGTGTTTGTTTTTTTTTTTTTTTGCTTTGCTTAACTCCTAAAATGCACACAGCACCCCGAGCACTGGTCTTGCCCGAAGCGCGGTCCTGCCTGTGGGCTGTGTGTGGAGTAGCAAGGCTTTGCTAGGAGGGGTGGAGCTCTTGGACGTTTTACAAACAGCCTGTTTCTCCAAAATGTCAGTTGATGACTGAACTCCAGCAGACATTAACTAGGAAGAAGGAATGCTAAGCAGTCAGATCAAAACAAAACAAACAAGTAAATAAATAAATGCATTTTTCCCCTCTAGACTTTCACTCCCTCATCTCTGGCAATGCTATTGTTTCATTAGTTGCCCAGTTAGCCAGAAGCCCTTCCAGGAGAGACAGGGCCTAAATTTTCAAAAGGAAAACAAACAAACAAACCATCGTGCAGAACCTCTCATCCATCCCTGCTAGTTTTCAAAGCAAAAAAAAAACCAAAAAATAAATTCAAGACTCCTTTACAATATGACAAAAGGGCAGGGAGGTCAGAGGCTGGTGGGCTGCCCTTGGAGGTCAGCTTCGAGGGCTGTGATGTTTTTATTCCCTGTCCTCTCTTCAGATTGTGGCTTTGGATGCACACCTTCAGCATGAGCGACTCGTTGGACTGAAAGGGGATTTTTAGGCTGCAGTGGAGAAAAAAAAACACCACCTACTCAGCCACAATTACAGAAGTGGTGTGAAGTCCGTTGTCAGGAGGGCTGGTGTGAAGCACCCGCATGCAGCCCTGTTTCCAGCCTCAGCAAACCCTGACCAGCAACTTATTTATCTCCAAGTAAGTAAGTCCCCATCGTGGCCCATTTGCAGCCAGGACTCCTACACCAGCCTGGGGCTCCTGGCACACTCGTTGGCACGCCAGCAATCACTCTACTGCTTTTCCAGCCATTTCGCAGGCCCAAGGTCAGACCAAAAGTCTCCTTTTCTGGCACCATTCCCAAGCTTTCGTGTCTGCTTAGCAATGCAAAACGGAGTAACAGCAGCCACAAAGCCCTCCACATCCCCATCTGGGATACCTCTCGAAATGCCCTGGGCCTGCAATGCCCATCTGGGTGAGAGCTGGGCACCTTCTGCAGTGGCTTCTGGAACATCAACGTTCCTAGGGCTGCAAAAAAAGCGGGGGAAAGGTGTTTTGTGAGCCAGCAGTGAAAGCATGTGTTTCCTCAACCAGAGTCTCCTCTTCTCTTAGTCTTCTCCTGGTAGTTTGGATGAAAACTGAAACTGTGGTCTTTGGGAATAGTTCCGTTAAAACTTTGCTTTATTTATTAATTTTTTTTAATATACCTGGATGTTTTTTCTTTCTTTTGCCTTTAGACCAATGGTCGTTAGTATTTGTACTTCAAAAAGACCATTTTCTCATTCAAATTTAGATCATGCTATGATTGTTTTTTAGTCTTAGAGTTGAGAGATATTTCTGTATTTTCAATGTATAAGGTACACACACACACACAAATACACTTGATATATATACACACTACTGCAAGTGGGAGTTGCTGCTTTTCACACATACTTAGCTATTCAGTAGTAAAGAACAACACGACAGTTTTCTATCATGAAGTGAAAAGCACACGCGAATTTAGGGGCTCCGTGTATTTCAGAACTGTGTAACGTCATTGTATTTCCCTCCAAGTACGCTGTGTGAGGGCACTGATCTAGATAGTTTATGTAAGACCGTGGAAATTCAATTCCAGAAATGAACCTTTGCATCTCTAGGAACAGCTGGAGAGGCTCAGGTCTACTCATCCCGCTCAGAATGGACATGAGGAATTTGGATTAGATACAGATGGAGCGGGGATTTTGTTAATGACAGAAAGAGAGGCAAACATGTTGAGGCATAACTGCTTGAATACAAACACACATCTCTGTACATTTTTCTGACTTTAAACTATGAATACCATAAATATGCTATCATGCAAGAGGCAAAGCATATGCAAACGTAACAATATCCCATTACCTCTCCAGCAAAAAAGAATTTTCATAACTCATTCATACCCCATTGAATAAATGCTAAGATTCACTGCTGGCTGTTAATTATCCTCTACAAAGACCTGGTTATTGTGTTCAATCTTAGTAAAGGCGCAGTTGTTATTGTAGTGTACATAGAGAGAATGGTACCTGAGGGAGCGGGGAGGAAATATGCTTGTGCAGAATTTTAACAAGGAGAGATCTGTTGCACAGAAGGGATTCATAGGGTGGGATTTTGATATGTGCTTCAGGAAATTAAGCTTTTTCAAGACAAAACCCTTGCTGTGACTCTCTTGAATACATGATATCGCTCAGCATTTGAAAGACGCCAGCCACTTAAAAATTGCTTGCTGTTATTAAAAGGAATTTCTAAGACTACTTTGACTGAAGGGGTAGAAGGGAGGAACTGGTCTGTTTTTCCTCTGAAGTCTATGACCCCATAATCATACTGAGGTAGGTGTATGCAAGAGCTCACAAGGCCCGTTCAACCTCCCTGGAGTTTTTGAGGAGCACTTGGAGGCCTAGCCAAAGGCAGCAACCTGCTTCCCCCACCCAACCGTGGTGGAGGAATGGGACCTTACTCAGGAGCTTTTCCTGCAGATCCCAGTGCAACGACACAGTAGGAGAGTGCCAGCTTTGGGCTGGGTGCAATGCTGAGGCCACCGGGACTCATCAGACATCAGAAAAAGAAGAGCTGGGAACAAAGGTGATTTGTCCCAGGGAGCGACGCATTTTCTGCGCTGCACTGCACTGTTGGAAAGGCTGCAGCTGTGTGGCATCCCAGCGGGTTCAGGAAAGCTCCACTGAAGGTGTTATTTTAATGGGTGAGTTCTTTTCCACGTGTCCCCCACTGTTTGAATGTCAGGTAGTAGGAGGAAAAGCCTTGTGACATTTGGATTGCTAAAGTCATTGCTTTTGGTACAAAGCAGGTTGGTGGCTTTAGGCTCACGTGGGAGGAGTAGCCTTGCTGAGAGGTAGCACGTCAGCTCAAGGAAGTCCATCTCTCTCCCTATTTCTTTCTCTCATTTCTACTCTATGCCCCTCTTCTCCTTGGTTGCGTAGGGACAAGTGCAGAACTCACACAGTTGTGCTGCTTGCTCTAAATGTGCATGTTGAAATTGAGAAAAAGCACGTAGCTTTGGGTGGAAATACTAAAAACAACAAGAAAACAGAATAAGCAAGGCTGAAGAAAAGAGAAGTAAAACTTCTATAAATACTGAGCATAGCTCGGGATGAAGGGAACAGAAAGAAGATATCACAGGTCAGGAAAGTGACGCAAGAACTTTGGGGTGAGATAGAAGAAATCATGAGACATCACAGGATGATCCATAACTGTTGGTCCAACTTACTGAGGTGCTGCCTATGGCACAGCCCTATTGTGGTGCCCTTCCCTGAAAGGCCAGTTTGATGTGACCCTAGTAGTCCTGCCATTGCCTGCTTGACTGGGCTTGAACAGAATGGGATGCTTTTGCAGTCCCTAGTGGCTAATCCAGTATAGCAGCTAAGAAAGCAACACCAGGAGACACAGTTCACTTAGGAAGTACTTGGACCCTTGACTTGTGTTGAAAAGGAAAGATCTGTATAGGCTTCTCCTGGAATCCCAAACTTGATCTGACTGTAATTGTGTGCTAGATTAATTATACCTCTGCTCAGCTGTTAGCCCCGTGGTCAGCATTAAATCCTCTCTGACCTTTGAGCAGATACTGTAGTTAAGAAAGCTAACTTTCTAACTTTCTTACTGTAGTTAAGAAAGCTAATCAGTTCACGCTCAGAGACTTCCAACTTATGGCAGCTAGAACCAGTTCATTAATAAGACTCTAGATAGTGTGATATGTTGTTTCATTCACTTCTTTTAAGTTCTTTGAGACCAAGCTGGGAGATGCCTGCTGCCAGATGGCCAGCAAGAGCTGTGGACTGTCTCCTCTGGTGAGACCTGATATTTAAACCCGATGCTTGCTGCTCAAATGGGGTGTGTGAACAAGTAGGATCCCAATGCATTTCTGCTATTCACAGCTTGGGAAATGTTGCAAGACTGTCTTGTCTGTAAGTCTTCTTGTTACCAGAATTATTTTTTTTTGTGTTTTGGCACACCCCTGGGTTAGACAGGAAGACTATAACTATTTTGGGGGTTTTAATAGTGTTACTACAAACTGCAAGATTCTAATAGTTGCTTGCAAAATTCTTGTTAATCTGGGAGCAACTTGTAAGTATCGTATCTGCATAATTTTAATATTTAGTATTAAAATGTCTTGAGAGGATTTTAAAGATTTTTTTTTTTGTTTTCCCTCTGTTGATTTTTGTGATGAGTCAGAAAATAGTTTTGACGCCCCTTCTGCCTCTGATTTTCTTGACCCCCAGCTGTTATCCTGCAGCTGTAGCAGATGCATACTGCACCTCCTGGGGTCTCACTGGCAGCATGAGGGGAAAATAGCCCTCAGCAAAATTCCACGGGAGGCATGCTGTGTTCCATGTGTAAAGCTAGTGGATCAAAGATGTAAACTAAGAGTATATGGGTTTTTTTTTTTTCAGTTCCTTCAGGGAGGTAAGACTTGCCTTGACTTGGATATACCTTCCAGGAACACAGTGCAGGTGTGGAAGTACACTGGCTCTTCCTGTTTTCTCAATGTCTGGGTTGTATTTATCAGCCTTATAATAAAAGGATACAAAAACCAATATGCAAAACGTTGTAAGGTGGAAGCAATCGGGCTGGCCAGTGTCTAGGGGCTGTATTTGTATTTGTGTCTCAGAAGTGTCAGCGTGATGTTCAGGTGCTCAGGCAGAGCAGCAGAGCGGGCAGACTGTCAGGGCTCCCACCCGAGGAACAGTCACAGTTTACTTTCCCTCCTCCGCTCATTTTTTTTCCTTCATTCAACCAAGCAGTGTAACCACCGAGCGCTGAGGTGTGTAAGTGCTGTTTTGGAACAGACACACAACCCAGAGCACGGGCATTTCTGGCGTAGGTGTTGCATCTTGTTATTATGACTCTCCTCATCTATTTCTAAGTGTGCTATTTCCAGTCAATGGCTGCCATTTTCTTAGGGCTCAATACCTATCACAGTTAGACATTACACAGCAGATGAACAATGCATTTGCTTGTGTAGCCTTCTGTTTTAGCCTGACTAGTGGCTTATGTATGGTTAGTCTTTAA
Organism: Scolopax mira; assembly: GCA_004320125.1. NCBI lineage: Eukaryota > Metazoa > Chordata > Aves > Charadriiformes > Scolopacidae > Scolopax > Scolopax mira. The sequence goes on from BJBW01006143.1 coordinate 14,886, forward strand.
ACACGAGGGAAAGAAACACCTATGCAAATGTTGTCTGCAAGTCAGAGAGCTGTTGAGATGAGCTGGGACCTCTGAGCGTTCAACCAAACATGCATCAAAATTCAGGACACCCAATTGTGGTGATACTTGTGATCGTGCTTGTCCCCCCTTTTGTTGCAGCAGCAGAGGGTATTTGCTCAAGAATTGCTGTTTTCTGGTGGAAGTTGTACCTTAATGTGATTCAGGACAGCGCTGGTGGGAAAGAGCAAAGGAACCCAGATGGGACTGCCACCTCTGAGGGGTTTGGGACCCCCCCAGCAGAGCCTGGATCTGCTGGGGGGGCAGTCCCCCCAACAGACTTTCCAACAAAGTCCCCAGCTCCTCTTCTAGAGTGCGCTGTACATGACTGGAAGAAGAGCTAGAAGAAAGGGAAGCTGTTTTCCTACCCAAACAGTAGGGAAGGTCGTGGAGGACACACCTGAAGAGAGAGAAGTCTAAGCAGGGCAGGCACACAAGGTAGGTGACCATGGCTTCAGGCACCTGATATGCAGGTGGTTTGTGTTGCTTTGGAGAGCTCGCTCAGGACTTCAGCATGGAAGCAAATGCCCGTGGAAAATAAACGTGTGTCAAATGCACAAGTGGTGGATGGAGTGAGTATTCTCACAAGATGCACAAGAAAAACACAGAGATGAGATCAGCCATGGGGGAAGTAGACCAGAGGCTGGGTAAAAGTGGAAAAGAAACAAAGGAAGGGAGAGTTATCCCTCCTTTTTTTTTGACATTTTTGAGGACTAGAACTATTCAGTGTAAGCACTGAATCAGAAATGTTTTTCTTCTTTGTGTGAAATAAACTAAAATAGATCAAGAACTGCCACGAAAATGCAAGCCTGCTTTCTTGAATGGAAAAAGAAACTTATACACCACGAAAGGGGTTAAAAAGTATCAGGAGGAAGGACTTTGTCCTTCTACTCACCCTAGACCTTTTCCTGGAAGCTACTTTTCCTAATGGAAGGATATGCCACGTAAACCACGAAAACTGTTTTTTTAGATCATGATTTTCACCTCAAACATGAAACCAAACATGCCACTCCAGGCCCTTCTCGGGTGTTGTGGTTTGAGTTTGGGTTTGGGCTATCTCAAACCAGGACATTGGGCTTCCTGGGCGAGTGCGTGTGTGTCTAAGGCCCTGCCCACCGCTCGGCATTGCAACGGCAGAGAGAGAACAGGCCAGGAAGGCGAAATATCAGGATAAGACCATTTCTGTGATGGCCGGGTACAGTGCCAGCAAGAGCAGCAACTGAGAGACCCACAGATTCTGGAGAAGGGAATGTTGCACCTTTGTTTTGGTTACTTTTAACATCTTCCTGTTATTAACAGTGATCCTGCTGAATGCCCCTTCCTATATGCGGACGTGCTGCTTTAGCCCCGGTGCCAGCGTTGCCCGTCGCAGGCCCGGCGGCATGCAGGGAGCCCAGCCTGTGGCCGTGTGTGCCCCGTGCCCTCCTCCTCCGTGCCCCTGAGGAGCCTGACCCTACCTCGCACACCTACCCGGGCGAGCAAAGCAAAGGTTCGTGTGGCCACCAGGTCAGGCTGTGGGGGTGTTTTGATTTAATCACGTTTCATATATGGCAAAAGGGGTATCATTGTATTTTTCAGCTTTGCTTTTTCCAACAATTTTAGATACCTCGTGTGGGGAAAGTAGTATCTTTTAAAGAATGCGTTCTATATTTGGTAATGATTCGGGGCACGAGCGTGTCTGAAGGAGAAAGGCTTTTCAAGTGGCATGCTGCTGGCTCAAAGGTTCCTCCACAGATTCTGCTGGGCTCTGCCTCTGAGCCGTGCTGCCCTCTCGCCAGCCCGAGCCTTGAGGGATCAATTCGGAAACTGCTTGAGACTCTGCACGATATTCTTCAATGGCCCCTTTCTTCTCTGGAAGAAAGATACAGGGAAATGTGAGAGAGAATTAACAACTTAGATGGGCGGGTGGCAAGGCTTGAAAACTGTACAGATGATTGAGAGAGGAGCACTGTCCTACAAGAAACAGCTCTAATACTGCACAGGTGGACTTGGAAAAATGTTTGGGTTTTTTTTTTTTTTTTTAAAGTACAGAATAACCTAAAAAAAAAAAAACAACCCAGAGTGGAAACCCAAATCTAACTAATCTCCAGCCAGTATCTTGGCAATAGCACTATTTATAAAATGTTGGGAATGACTTCTATTAACATCCAGGCTGAAAAACTCAAGTTGGCTATAACGCCCAATGGCTGTAATAACACACTTCCTATGCACAAGCGTGTGTGAAATGGTCCAAACTGGAGAGTGCAGGCCAGGCAGCAACAGGTTCTGTGTGGGCTTTTCAAGATTCTCTGCTGGGAGGCTGAAGTGCCCAAGAGGACACCGAGTTGTTAATGAATTCAGAGCAGCTCTCGCCATTAATGCCGTGAGGTGTTTCCCTTCTGCCTAACTCCAGCTGCGTGGCACAGGCAGGACTTGGGCCAGTGCTGCTTGGGGGCTGCGTTCGTAGCCGGTCTCCTGCTTCCCTGGACACTTACTGATGCTGTGTGGCAGCAATCTGCAAATTGTGAAGGCATGTGTATGTGGAAAATCTACAACAGGAAGGAAAATAATTTTCCAAAGAACAGAATGGAGCAGTAGCCAAATAATTAGGCACTTAATCAAAACAGAGGACAAGGGAGAATGCTGTTCCATTTTCCTTCTTTGAGGTGGAAAGATGGTGAAAGGGAGGATGGATTGGGATCCAAAAAATGGGAGTTTAGTTCTTGGTTCTGCTGTGACCTCTGGCAAGGCCCTCGATACTCCTGCACATCTCATCCATGTCTGTGAAATGGGGATAACCTCTTCCATAATCAACAGACATTTTATGAGAAGGGAGACAGAGCAGTATCAAAGGGAGTTCTCTGATTTCTATAACAGGCACCGCTGAACTAGATAAACAACAAGCCAGGATTTCAAACAGTTTTGCAGTTGAACAGTGTTGGTATCCAACAAAGAGGAAATATTTTATATCTGGAGATAAGGATATTTTGTTTCTCACAGTGTAAACAACAAAATATTTGTCTTTGTAGATTAGCTGCAGCAATGAAAATACTTCACACAGTCTCTAGCTGGGAGTTCTCAGACTCTGGTAATACACTCTGAATGGTACAGGCTGGAACAGGGAGTTGAATTAAATACAAGATACTGGGCAGGTTGAGGCCTTTTTGCTCAGGATACAGCAGGTTATGCTCTCTGTGAAGTCTCTTCTTATAATCATCCTATTGATGACCTGTATATCCAATGCAGACAAACAGTAGATGAACTGATGAGGAAATGGGAGAAAGGAGCATTAGCTCACGGTCGTGTTGGAGGTCACTCATTTTGGATAAGCAAGTGGCTGCTTCTCTGACCCGGTGAGAAATCATTAGAATACTTTAATTCCTATTAATATCTATTTGACAAAAGTAGTATCTAACTCATGCTTTTTACAGAAGCCAAACTGGGGTTCTTTATGCTGACTTTCACTAATAAATTTCTTCTCCCCATGGAAAGCCCAAGAAGCAGATCACAAATTTTCACAGATCATTTTTGTGAAAATTGTTTGGGGTTTTTGTTTGTTTGTTCCCTATGGCCTTAGAAACCACTCTCCTTCATTGCCTGAAAACCATGGGAATAAGGAAACATTTTATGACTACAGCACTTCCAACTAAGAGCATTGTCATGAATTACAGAACAAACTGAGGGTCTGCATTGCAAAAACTCCAAAGTCAAGCACATTTTTAACTTCTAGTCCATGCAGAATCAGGGAAGAGTAAATAAGAATAAGGCAGCTTTCTCTCTCTGGCCTAGAATTAACTTGCAGATTTAACTGACTTCTTTCACTACAGATGTTTATGCTGAATTGTCTACTATAGGAATTATTTATCCAGGAAATTAAATGGCTCTAATGACCAACTTGAGTGTGACATAAAAAAAGGTAAGAGTACTGCCAAATTTCTAAGGTTTTATAATACTGTTCCCTTATACTGTTAAAATAAAAGTGAATTTGTTAAATATTTACTTGTTGGACAAACATGCTGTTGTAACTTCCTCTCTGTCTCCTTAAGTAATGAATGACAGAGCACACAAAGAAAGCTGCTTGTCTGATTTATTTTAGATCACTGTAGGAAAAACAGCGAGTGACGGGTATAACGTACTGAAGAGAATGGGTATTTATTTTCCCATAGAATTGCAAAATGTAGCTAGTTTAGGAGACAGTAACATGGTTTTATTATTAATGTGCCAGGTCATTATTATTCTCTTAGCTACAAAAGATTAAAAAAAGTTCATTAAAAATATCTCAGGATAACCTCACACACGTGTAGCAGCAAGAAGAATAATAATGCCACACACATCCCTTTGTCACCCTGTGACAAGAACGGGCACTTCTGTTTTTCTTGGAGTTAACCTTTTTGGGAAGAAGAGGGGAATAGCAGGATTTGGCTGCTGAATTCTTTCATTATCTCTCCTTCCTTTGTGTAGGGCATGAAGGACTGTGAATCAGAGTGCTGCTAGACATGGCTACAGGCATCCAAGGCGGTCTATGAGCATTGATTACCTCAGCACCTACGAGCAAGATTGCCGAGCTTGAGAGCCAAGTTTCCTTGCTACACAACACGAAGAAGAATAAAAAGTTCCTGGATGCTATTTTTAGAGACGTGAATGTGCCGAGCAAAGGAGGCCCTGAGCAGTACAGTGCAGAAAAAAGGTATAGATGAAGGATGAGTTACTGTGACTAGGACATAAAAAGGCAGGCAGTCATCCAGAGGGGATTGAGAATGCTGGAGTACCAGAGTCTGTCCCTGGAAGCATGACTGATAGGTGACATGCGGCTCTGGGGCAAAGTAAACAAACCTCATCAAACATCCCCCAGCTATGAACAGGAAGGAAATGTGACTGAGACAAGCACTACAGTGGGTACATGTTGTGAACATGGAGTGCTAATGGGTACGCCACGTAGCAGCCAGGTTGGACCTCCTCTCCCTTTCAGTTCTCCTTTGGCATCCAAGTGAGATCCCAAAGACATGGGGCACTGGTGTGCATGTCTCCCTCAGACCAGCAGAGCCAAGGGCCCCGAACTGCACTGGCAAGGGACAACAGTGGCAAGAAGCCTGACTTACTCTTTCCTCCAGCTGCGTCTTCTGCATGGACCTCTATTACAGAAAAGCCAGGAAAGTCAATAGGCCTGAGATGTATATCCCTCACCAAACTTCTGAGAATGGTTAGATCCTTGGACACCAGTGATGATGGACACAGGCTAGAAAGTGGGATGAAAGGCTTTTTACCAGCACTGGCTCTTACTAACTTAAGCAAGACCGAAGTCCTGACTGCCAGGGCATGAAGTTTTTCTCTAGTATCTAGGGGTTTTCTTCCCCAGAGTCAAAGGGTGAATATTGAGTCTGTCATCTTTAGAGCTGGACATCAATGGAAGAGAAATCCAGCACAAATCAGTAGTCCTGTGAGCTATGAAATCTGATGGGCCTTGGTTTCCCTTGGATGATCTCTGGATTCTCCTACGTCTACATAACTGTAAGCTCCAACTGCAGCTTTTCCTGTGGGTGGGTATTCATAACATCATTCATCTCTGCAGCTTTCTTGGTGTTTAATAAGGGTTTAACTTAACTGCAGTGGGTCTCTCTTCTTTTACATAGCAGCCTGTTTTCATGAAATGTATAGGAATGTAACATTTTTAACTTCTATTGCTCTGTCAGATGTGGTTTAAAATTGGCTACTGTTTGTTCTTTTTCCCTTTCTCTTGCACAACGTGCAGGTATGCACATGCACGTATGTGTGCACACATGCGCACACAGAGATTTATTACATATGAAGAGATAACGATCTCAAAACCCTTTTAATTTCTGTAGGAATCCAGGTTAGGAAAAAAAGTATTGTAATACTTTTTCTTTGGGAGAGGAAAACGAGGATGAACTAATTTTTATTTTTATTTTTTTTTTTAATACAGTAGACAGAATATTCAATTACCACTCTGTTTAAACGTAACGTGTTGCTGAAAATCTGGCACTACTATTGTAAGGTAAAAGAAGTAGTGGGATCCTTGTCCTGGAACTGCATACCCATGCAAGGCACACATGCTTCGCCTCCAGTGCCCGAGTGGTCCTGCTCGGGCAAGGAATGTAGGCTTGCTGTGAGATCCTGTCTCCATTACATCTTTTGGAGTTTTGCCACGGAAAGGAAGGCATTTTACCCTTCATTTGTAAGTAATTAAGATGATAGTGGAGTTTCTGAGTTTTCCAACTTTGTGAAAACAAACTAATAGCAATGATTCACTTCAATAATTCAGATATTAATTGACACAAGTGAGAGAAACAATACATTAAAAAATAATTAACTTTAGTTAATTAATTTTTAGAAATAGGAAGGATACCTGCAGCAAGTGCAGACGTTTGCAAGATTGGGAAGGCTGTGCAGTATTTCTGAAATGAAAACAGGTCAAAAGGACCAAGAGTGATCTGCAGCATGGTCCGAGAAGCAGCATGAACTATGTGATTGCCAGTGAGCTACAAAGATGTGATGAAGATGTGCATTTTTTTTTAAAATGTCTAAAGCCAGAGGTTAATTAGCAGTTAAAAAATGTCTATTGGTGTTTTATGTCAGCACCATCAGTGAGTTAATTACTGTCATTTTCAAGCCTCAAATGCGTTCTTCCAGATGTAAGCCGAAATAGATCGATGATTCTTTTACCAAGGCATTTCTTAGATAAATTTTTTTTCCTCTGAAAACAGTTTTTCCTATGACCAGAATTGGAATTTCAAATCTCACTCAGCTTTCTCTTCCTTGCTATTTGTGATGCAATTCCACTTCTCTGTGGTACTGCAGGAAGGTAACGCAAACCTGTCTGTTGTCTACTCCAAATGTTAAATCTTGACTTCTCTGCAACATAGATACAGAAAAACCTGAAGTGAACCCTAGAACCTTCCACCTCTTCTTTCAAGTTAGTAAGTAGAAAGGCACAAACCTAATTTGTTCTGTTGCTCTTAATGCTTCTGTCTACTTTAATGAAATTATGCTTGTAGGAGAAACCACAAAGGCTTTATATGCCTCCGTGGACATGCCAGAACTCTGTTCAACAGCGGGGGTTCCTCAGAGGGCAGCGAGTGTGGATCGGGCACCCCGGGGGCCAGTCCAGAGATGACGTGGGCTGTGTGTGCTCCCCTACTGCCAGCTAAAACAAAATGCTGTGAACCGCTGCGAGGTCAGGTTGTTCCTGCACCAGGCATCTCCCAGGGAAGGTTCTCCTCCCATACATGGCCTCCAGCCCTCTTCTGGAAGTCAACCCCCATCTATTTCAAAGAGCCCGTCAAGGACTGTTGTGTAGTTTTGTGGTTTTTTTGTTTAAATATCAAAAACCCCTTCCTCACTTAAAGATATGTAAGAGCTAAGAGCTACTATCCAGGCTTATCAATGTCCTTTCATACAAAAATTGACACTGACTTGACCCCTTGCTGTTTCGACCACCTTAACCCTGAAGCTGTTAGGCTGCTGGGACACCAGCACCCTGGCACCGGGCAGAGAGCAGGGATGTGGTTTGGGCTGGAGTCCCAGCCTTCCGTCTCCTACGGGGAGACAGAGTCCTGCTTGTACTTGCTCTGGGAATGGGAATTCAGATCCAAGATTCCTAAAAAAGATGTCACTTCATCCCTCTAAAAAATATTTCCTTTCAGAGCACCTAACTCCTGCTATTAACTTTTCAATTTTTCAGTAAACATAGGTGCATGTATATAATTTGCCAGTCTCTTTCATTTCCACAATGGCCTACTTTTCTATAAGTACTATTAAAAATAAAATGCCAAATTGGGAGACAGAATTACACTCAGCAAGAATGTAACATGACACTTTTTTTTTTTCTTTCAGGTGAATTTATCTATGTATCTATTTATTTATTTCCATCCCAATTTTGTGACAGGCTATGGATAAAGATCCATATGCCATTTTATGGATTCTGCAAGTCATGGTTACAGACTTCTTCCTCTGAACAATTTTTCTAACTTCACCTAAAACACCTAAAGGTAAGGCTAGCCCTATGGGGCTTTATTTAATTATTTCTATAATTAAATTGTATCTGTTGTGACAACCTTGAAGGGTAGAAATTAAGCATAAACAGACCGGATAATGCTGGGGCCCAAAGGCAGTAACTTTCAGGAAGCTTGAAAAAAAGAGATACATATTTCTCATTTAAGCAAGGTGAAATGAAAGAGTTGTCTACAGTGATTTACCTGCTAAAGGGCAAGTTTTCAGCTATGTGCCCATCTGCTTTTTCCTGCCAGCTCTCTCCAAATGGGAGAGATATTAGATGAGTGTTTCTTCTTCGTAAGAAAAAAATTTTGTTAATGAAACAAGCTCCTTAGATGGAATATACTGCTGTTGAATAAAAAACACTCACATTTTACAGAGAAGTAACTAAAATGCTCTTTATTTATTTGCATACACAACTAAAAACAAGCCACTACAATTTATGGGAAAAAACCCTCTTGTGCAAGTACATTAAATTTTTTCTTAGTCGCATAGTTTTAACACGAGAAAGAAAAAACAGTAGAATTAGTTTCCTCTTAACATGTTATTAAGGACAGAGCCTGTTCACCAGTCAAATATTAGATATCCCCATGGAATCCAACAATTTGCAAAATACACAAAAGTATATCACCCAGGGACAGCTGCAGCTGTAACAGAGGAGGAAGAATTTCTGACTAAAAGGGAACACGACTTATTTTGTCGTAATTGCTTAAAAAAATTTGTAAATACAATGATTAGGCTAGAAACAATGTTTCAGAGCACTGTCCTCACACATTGGCATGTGTAGAGCCTGGACAGACTTTCTGTTGGCCCCATTCTTTGAAGATCTGTCATCTGTGTTGGTGAAGAGTCACAGCCCTTAGATTTGTGTACAGACTGGGTTGTTGGGCTACTGATTCACAGGTTCTTCCTCTTACTGTGGCCAGGCTGCATGTCTCAGGCCTCTGGTCAGTCGAGTGCAGAAAGTGTCTGGAGCTGCTGTGTCCCTTAGTTTGCTAGACCTTCCTTTATCCCATCACCTGCTCCCACTGGACGTGAGCAGATCAGTGGATCCAAATGTCTCCCCTGCTAACAGCTGGATCCAGACACCAGAGATATCTCTTTGACCTCTCTTTAATGGAGCCGTTTCAGACAGAAACTAGTATTTTTAGAATTGTTTTCCCCTTATAAAACAGAAAAATTGCTCCAATTTAACTTTTAATAAATATTATTTGTCTTTTATATGGTTACACTTGGATACCATCATACTTGTGCAGCAGACTATACAAACGCCTTGATTCAGATGCTCTCCAGTACTGTTTGTGCTCCTTTAGAGGCCAGAAATCCCAGGCTACTGATTTACACAAACGCAGCCAAAAGTAAGTCCCTGTGCAGTCTAGGAAGCTTGACACCCTGAATTAATCTACCTGCTGCTGCTGGAAGGAGTCCTACCTCTCCTCACCGGCTCCTACCCATGGAGCTGTGTTCGCCCCCCACTCTGTCCAGTTTGACTCAATTTAGCCTGCAATGTAGCAAGGAGTACTTTTGCGGTGTTTATTTTCCGGCAGTTGTGTAAGTTGATTAAATTATGGAGAGGTCAACGAGCTATTAGGTTGGCTCAGCTGCTTCTGGTCAAACCACACCTACTGCTCAAGCCTGCTCCCGCCTTGCAAAATTTGTACTCTAGTAGCCACTCATCTCAAGCTAGGGCAGTGCTTTCGGAGCGATGACGACAAGATGCCAGCCAACACCCTTCTCTGACCACTGCTTCTTCCTTGATGGTTTTACACCAGGCAAGGACTCATTGCTCTGTCGACATCTAAAGGGATGAACTCAAGTCACGCAACAATCTCCACCGTGCTGACTCAAGAAACCTCACAAGTCAACCCCCTGCCAGTCCTGCCTGTGTCCCCACGTAAAGATCTCCCAGTGTTTTTAAGCAAATGGGCCCATATGTGATGCAGAAATGGAGTGTGGTATCTAGGACTAGTAGCCGGATTCTTTCTCCTGTTTGCTAGACTGAAACAAATGGGAAAGGAAGCCCGAAATTCAGAATGAAATTGAATTCTAATAAGCTTAACAGGTCTGATTCAGAACCCTGCAATTATCTTGAGTTTTGCAGTCCCAAGTAAATGTTTGGCACTTAGAAACCAACACATATGGCCCTCCAGATTCTACTGAAATTTTAAACAGATGATTACAGTAATAGAAGGTACCATAAATTCAAAAGGATACCTCCTCTGAATTCTTGTTTTTTGTCCTCGTTACTTTTTCAGGCATGAGATTTACAGACAATTCTGCTTGTTACTGAATCAAATCCCCACTGATTCCTCAAAACCATTTTAAACCCAGCCTTTCAACTGAAAGCAATCGAAGTCTGAGTTTCCCCAGTGCTACAGAACACAGCACAGCACCACAGAACGCATTCCTGCCTGTCTTGTCCAGTTGCACTCTAAGGCAAAACCACCAACTGAGCTGGACCCTTAAATAACATATTTCTTTAAATGAATGAATGGTCACCAACACAAGGGACAAAGGAGTATTGAGGCAGGTGCTGTACTGGATGAAGTTCTGCTGGGTTGTGCACTTTTATCTGAATTAGTACTGAACTGATGTCCTCACAGAGACCGAGCTCCGAGACTTAAAGCAATGAGATACAAGTTACATTGTCCAAACGCAGCATTGAGCTTACAACCAAACTGCAGGGTAGATGTTTAGTGTTCTTTCCCATTTGCATCTTATTTGATCTTTCAAAACCTTCCCTGAAGTTTCATCAGAAGCTGGTAGGCATCACTTCCTCTCCTGAACTCAGCTGCTGCTCACCGCAAAGGCTGCATCTCTGCTCTGAAACAGCTGCATTTTGGTTTTGGTAGCTGGTGGAGGCATTCTCCTTACATGAAGCCCAGTGTAGCTTTCTCTGCACCTCCATAGCTCAAATCACAAATTACTCCTCAGCAAATGGATAGAGAATTCATCCCAGGACCTGCAGTTTACCACAGGCAGCCTAAAAGCAGGAGGCAAGGCCCTTTAATAATAAACTGGTCATGGTTAGTTTATTCAGCTCACATACTGATACAGTACATCTGGTGGGTAATCTCAAGGAAGAGGAAACAATGGTTCCTCTAATTGGGCAGGGAGCACAATCTCTTGTGGGGATATCGGCCCAGTGCTAACTCAGCGGGAAGACCACCACCTAACAGAACCTGCAGCCAGTATGGATACCATGGTCTCCCCAATGCCTACAGAATTTTTCTAGTGAACTTCTTGATGTTGATATATTGACAAACAAGAAGCTTCAAATAATGCCTTTTCTCATTTCCTTCCCCCCCCCCCTTTTTTTTTGTTCTGGCTTCCCAAGTGTTCCTGATCAGCGCTGGGCAGTGGTAAACAAAATAACTTTATTTTTATTACCAGTTTGTATTTAACATCTCTGACTGAGTCTCTTCCTTGTGATCCCTTTTCATAATAGACTTCCTTTTTTACAACTTTCTTGTAATTTATCATATAATAGTCTATTAATATTCTGGTTTGCTTCTTTTTCTATCTGAATATTATCATCACAATGTTCCCCTAAAGTTGCTCTTGCTCCTCAAACAGTGTTGTGAAGCCTATTTACATCTGACTTTTATTGCATTGAAAAACTCCTTAATATATAAAAACAATCCCATTATTGGTATTTTAAATCCTTCTGTCCTAAAGCATTGCAGTTACATATCAATCCTGCAATCAGATCCATACTACTCTATTGACAACATCTCCCTGAAGTCATAGAGCTCTCAATGCACATCCAATTGTAGAAGAAAAACCAACACTCATGTTCAGTCCTAGACAATATAGTCTTCCTAAAGAAAAATGCTGTTGACAATGTTTGACAATACCCTGCTAATTAGCAAGAACAAGCTATTTTACTAACATTCCTGCCTTCCCTGCATATGAAGAGGATATTTCTCTTGCAGATCAATCTTTAAATGAACCACTTCCTAGGTTACTTGAAGTCCAAAGTCATCTGTAATAGTTCTGGTTCCAGGATGACAGGCTATCATACATTTCACCAACAACTTCCGATATGGGAAAACAAACTGCAAATTTTATATTAGCTGTAGGTAACTTTTTTATTAGATACTAATGTCGTCTTTTGGATCACGTAATCTTGCATTTTTGGTTTTCTCCTGAAATTTGCTTATGTATATATATGTATATATACTGACTCATTTTTAAAGGTGTGTATTCTAGCTATTACTGGCTAAAAAAAATTTCTGATATTATTATTATGTATGTCAGAATAAACGTGACTTCTCTTCCCAGTGATAACTTTTGCTTCTGACGGTGTTCTGTTGTTAAAATAAAACATATAAATTGCAAAAAAAGCTCCCTCTCCTTTACTGGCTGTGTTACTTGCCAACAACTGATTCTAAAGTAGAATCACAAGAGATTATGTAAACAAATATAGACATTTTAAAAACAGAAACGGGGTTTGGGTTTTTTTCTACCCTGGAAAAAAAGAACTGTGACAAACAGCTTTGGGATTAATTTACAACTTGCTATTAAAAGTCACCTGAAGGCACTCTCAACATACCGGCAAAAGTAAATAGGTTTAAAATAAGACTACACATCACACTGCAGCAGCAATTGTTCGCTGACAGGAAAGACACTGCAGTCTTCCTCCATCATAACTTCCCAATACTAAATTCACGTTTTCTCAATGCACTTTTCCCCGTTCTGTAATAGTTCTTAAGCTAAGCCTTGGCAGTTAATGCAAAGTCATAGTGCTGGGCTGACTGAAGCAACTTTTATTCTCCGCTCAGAGAAGCTATTGAAAATCCTGACTATATTTCTGGTTCCTAGTTACTAACTTATCCACAGGTTTATCTGGGTGGCCTTTGGCTTCACATACTCAGCAAAACTATGGACATATGAGACTATGTTCACTGTATCTCCTAGGTAATTCTCAGTGATAATTACATTAAATATTGTAACAGGAAAGTAGGTTTGAGTTCTCCAGTCCAACGCTTTTCAGCCTCATTCACAGACTCCCTAACATCACATGAAAGGTAACTAAGAAAAACTCATTCCCTAGGGGAGCAAAGGGGTCAGTATCACAGCCTACACGCTGTCCTACCACCCTGCACGTGCACTGGGATGTGAGGACAGGCCAAGCTAAAGCTGTTCCCCTTTACAGGAAACCTTCACGTGGCGTAACAGAGAAACAGGCCCCACTAATAATCATTTCTGTATCATCATATGCTTATATAATGCTTTAAACATATTTCCTGCCGTCATTTAGCAATCTGAGCGCTCCTGGTTTCCTTTGTGTTGCGTAACGTGAGGGACAGAGCAGCAAACTGACGCCGAGGGGAATCTCATTAATTCCCCATAACAACATCTGCTGGCACAAACGCTCCCCGGGCGCCAGGGCTCCCCAGCTCGGCGCGGAGCACGCCGTCACCCTCCGCTCCTCTCGGAAGGACGTGCCACGTTCAAACCCTACTCGCGGCCTTATCGTCCACGGGCTCTGTTTCACAGAGCAGGCGACGGAGGGTTTTTTTTTAGATTTAGCTCTCCCGGGTCGGCAGGTGCCAGCCCGATACGGCCCCGCGGCTTACGCAACGGCTCGCCGGGTCGGCCATTGCGCTGCGGCTCCCGGGGCCGCCAGAGGCCGGCGCTGACCTGCATCCCCTGTCCTGCAGGAGGGGGCCAGCCAGCCCCGCGGGCTCCGGCACGGCCGCCAGGCAGTGCCTGCCCGGGCGGGCCGGCTCCCCTGGGAACGCCGCGCCAACATCTTAGCGCCGGCGGGGGACAAAGCGCGGCGGCGCTACCCGCTCGGCTGCCGCCCCGGAGCCGCGGCTGTCGCCGTGACCTGAGTGAAACCCCCCCCCTCCCCCCCCCAAGGGAGATTTCAAACCAGCCCGGCGCCTCCCGGGCACAGGCGCACCGCGCCGCTTGAACGGCGGCGGGAGGGGGGGGGGTGGGGTGGGGGGAAGCGCCGAGCGGGGCGGGGGAGGGGGATGTGAAGCGTCGCCGCACAGCTGTGCCTCTGCGCTGACCCCCGCGGCGCGGCCGGGCGGCCAGGCTCGGCGGGCCGCCTCAGTCTAGCGCCGCGGCGGGGGAGGCGCGGGGGAGGCGCGGCGGCGGAGCGGCCTCCCCGCGGCGCGGGGGCCTGGCGGGCCCGGGCCGGAGCAGGCCGCGGGCCCTCAGCGGCTCCCGCTCATTGTTCCTCGCACAAGCCCTGGCAAACAGGAAGCCGCCTCGGCATGGGGCGCCCCCCCCGCCCCTGGCGGGTGACTGGCAGGCCGGGCGGCCAGTGCGAGCGGCAGTGGCGGCGAGGCGCAGCCAATGAGAACGCGCGCCCGGGCGTAGGCGGGAGTTCCGGGCTGGCAGGGCGGGCGGGCGGGCGGCGGTGTCGGCCGGGCCCCCTCTCCCGCTGCAAGCCCCACCTTTCGGCTTTCCCGCACCGTCAATCAAAATAGGAAAAAAAAACCCGGAGTAGGCTCGGGCCGCCGCCGCCGCTTCAGCCCGTGAGCACAATAAGCATGTCCCCGGCGGCAGCCGCCTAGCCCCCGCCAGCAGGGCCTGTGTGCGAGCCAGCCAGCCTGCCTGCCTGCCTCCCGCCCAGCCAGCCAGCCAGCCGGCCGCTCGCACTCACACCATGACCGGTACGTACGCACCGACCGAGCCGCCCCGCGGGGCTCCCTTGCTCCTGCTCCTGCTCCGGCCCTGCGCTTCCCCGTTCCGGCCCCGGAGCGTCCGTGTGCGAGCGAGGCGAGAGCGGCACTGAGAGCAGCAGCAGGAGGAGCAGGGGGAGGAGGGAGAAGAGGGGCAGGGGCAGCAGCACGGGGAGGAGGAGGAGGAGGAGGAGGAGG
>BJBW01006143.1:29799-88387 GCA_004320125.1 Scolopax mira
GGGAGAGGGAGGGGGGTGATCGCTCCCGTCAGTGACTCTCCCCTCCCCCTCCCCGCTGTGCCCGCAGCTCCCGAGAAGCCCGTGAAACAAGAGGAAATGGCTGCCTTAGACGTGGACAGCAGCAGCCACAGCGAGTATCTCCAGCACGGCAACGGCGCCGCCTCGGCCTCCGCCGGGGCGGCCGCCCCCCAGGTAAGCGCAGGCCCCGCCGGGCCCCTTCCCCCCCTCCCCCGGGTGACACGTTGTGAGCGGGTGCGGGAGCCGGTGCCGCCGCCGCCGCTTCCTGTGTGCGCGTCTGCGAGGAGCCCGGTCGCTGTCCCGCACTAACCGCCACCCACTTTCTCTCCCTGAACCCGCCCATTGTGGGTAGGACGCGCAGCCGTCACCGCTCGCTCTGCTGGCGGCCACCTGCAGCAAGATCGGCCCGCCGTCGCCGGAGGAGGATGAGGCCGCCGCCGCCGCCGCTGCCTCTCACACTGCCGGAGCGGTGAGTGCCCGCCCCGCCGCTCTCGCACGGCCTGCCGGGGGGAGAGACAGCACAGCCAGCCAGCCCGCCCGCCCGGGGGGAGGGACGGGACACACGGCACTGCCCGCCCGGGGGGAGGGACGATAACAGGGCCGACCTGCCAGGAGAGGGGTCCCCGGGCTCCCCTGCCTCTCCAGGAGGAGCCGGGCTCCCGGGAGGAGGAGGGAGCCGAGCTCCCCCCCCCCCCCCCCCCCCCTCCTCCCCTCCCCCGCCATTGGGAGCGGCGCCTTCATTTACTTTCAAAAACGGGGGGAGGCGGGAAACCTCCCTCCCTCGGCCCTGGCACCGGAGCGGCTCGCTCGGCACCCGGCGAGGCTGGGAGGCATCTCACCTCCACCTGAGCGCAGCCCCGGTACCCTCTCCTTAGCTGTCAGCCGGGGACCGCGCACCCGGGCAGGAGCACAAAATGAAGGCTGGCTGTAGGGAAGGATGTAGTTAGAAGTAAAATGGCTGTTTAGAAGCGAATGCGGTGGTGGAAAGCTGCTTCCTGTATCGACGCTGTTCTTTCTGGGTGCAGTTATCGTGCAGTCCCTCGCGTTGCAAACAGAATTTCTGTCCTTATCTCTCATACGCTGTCGGCTCTGAAAGGAGCCTTCGTGACCTTGGGACCTTGCGTGATGAGATGGATCTTGCAGACTAGGAACGGGCTCTTGTTGAAGGTAGTTTAACCGTGTCTGTAACAAAAGCCTAATGGAAAATCGTATGTTCCTTAATTGGTGTAGCTAAACTGTCTTCCTGACTTAGGCTTGTGAAGTTAAGAGGTAGGGCATTTCTAAATAACTGATACCTAAAAAATATCAGCATATTAAAAAGGAGTTCCTAAATACAGTTTTAAAATGGCATTGCAAAGTATTTTCTGGCCATAGTGCCTGTGAAATCACATGTATTACCTCTGATTATTAACAAAAATTATTTTAAACCAAGCAAAAAACCTCCTTTTTTGCTTTTAGAGCAAGTCTTGTGTTTTAAACTTGCTGTACAACAGCCTTGTATGTTTTTAGGATTCTGCAAATAGGGAATTTTTTTTTTTTCCTGCAAAACATTGTACTGGCAGATGAAGTGGCTTTGGCAAGGTTTTAACAAATGTCAAAATTTTAATGATAATGTTAAATTTACTAAATAGTCAAGTGCTACACTTTAAAGTACTTTTCATCTGTACATTTCAGCTTGCTTTACATATAGGGAAGCTGCACCAAAATAGTTGTCTGAGGTCATGCAGCAGGTTGCAGACTAATGACAGAGCTAGAAAATATATTAAGATTCTGACCCCCTTTCAAGTGTCCTTTCTGCTGAACCTGTTTATTTGCTTAGGCAGTACAGTTCTGAAAATCTTTCCAGACGTTGTTAAGTGCCTGATGCTTCTAAAATTTGTTTCATAATACCAGAAACATACAGTGATAAAAAGTGGAACGTTGGATCTGTCTCTTGCATAAATGTACACATTGAAAAGCGAATGATGCTTAAATGATAGCTTGCTTTCCTAGATCTACCTTAAAGTAGTTCTCATTTGAAAGCTGGAATTTTGCATCCTGAGGATGGTTGATCCCTTAGTGCGAGCAGTGGTTCCTGATAGTTCATAACAGGCAAAGTGGTTTTGAAGTAGTACTTCTTTATTCCTGTTAAATTAATCTGTTATTATTTTTATGTATAAGGGGCTTCTCAGGGCATGGCAGAAGCAATTCAAGAGAAGCCAAAAATCTTAGTTTAAATATGAATATAAACTCACTTCTTTTCATACATGCGGATAGGCCCCTCCTACATATCTGCCGTGAGTTAGGTTATAGCATTCTGGTAATTTTTACACTCCTACAACATAGTTCTCAAATGATTCAGAATATTTTGGGTGGAAACTAAATATAAATTGGAGGAGATACCTACAGTATCCTAACTAAACACTGGAGTTAAGATGACCTGAGTAAAGGGAGGGGAGGGACTAAAGTCCCTGAAATATATTCCTTGTGAAAAATAGAATGCTGAATGGCGTTTAGTGCAATAAAGATTTTTTTTTTCTGGTCCCCTCAGTGTATCTTACTGGGGGGTGGAAGAGGGAAGGAGGGAGGAGCTGAAAAGGATTAAATTGTAGGTACCTCATAACTCATAGGATAAATGAATTCTATATGTATGGACAAAGACATATTGTCTTCCTGGGGTTTGTGATGCTCATCCCTTTCTCAGGAGTATAGATGAATCAGTTTGATACCTCTATATGACTGATGGTGCCTAATGAAGCGATGGGGAGACAGATAGTCCTTTCCCAATATCTGCTACACCCAGACTGCAGCTCTGACTGTTGAACATCTGGTAGATCTATCAAGCCATATAAATGGATAGAAGTTAAACTAGGTATTTCCTTTTAGAAGCATTTGATGAGCTTGCATGTATAAGGATAGCGGTGCTGTGTTTTAGGGGTTATTTTGTTAATGCTTTACTGGCATTTGCTTGGTAGGAACTGGCAGGGCTGGAGCCAGTATGCTAGGCTAGCCAGTTATTGCACACTGCTTTCCTGGCTGAAATGGTATGCTGCAGCTGTTCCCCAAGAGACCAGGAGTATGATTTAAAAGCAACAGCAGCAACAAAACTCCCATAGGAATGCAGGGAATATTGTGTGTCTGGGATTTGGGGAAGAGCTGGAGCAAATGTGATCGTGTTTGCTGTTATCTAGTTGGCCCTGCTTTTCAGCCCAGGGGCTGGATCAGATGACCTTCAGAGGTCCTTTCTGACTGAAATTATTCTGATTCTATGATGGTATCTGAATCCAAGCTTGCTGTTTGAGTGGGCACCACTTTTATGCCTATGAAAAGAATTAGTGTGGAAATAAAAAGACTAATGAATGTGGCAACTGCTTGGTATGGGAAGCAAGTGAAGAAGACAGTTGACAGAACCAGGCTCACTTCTGTCCTTGTCCTTCCTTCCTTCCATCATGACAATGAACTGGGCAGGCTGTCTCTAGTCCACAAGGTTTTCAGCTTGGCCCAGCATTCTGGTTGGAGCTATATTTACTTTTGGATGAAAAAATACTAGGAGGTATTACTGCTGATATCTTTTTTTTTTTGTGTGTGTGTGTGTGTGTGCATTGATGGAGATTGCTTTCAGTGTAGGCTTTGACATCATGATTTATTCTGCCTGTGATCATCTGTCTCCAGTGCTTTGTGTTCTGCCTGCTGGTGTTTGGTTTTAATGTAGATAGCCCCGAGTTTGTGGCTTGCTTACCTGAGAGTCTTTTCCTTGGTTGCCATACTGCTGCATCCATGGTTGGTTTGAATACTTGCCATGGAAACTTCCCCTTGAATATTGGTGCCTGTTGGTATATATGAAAGCCTTGCTGGGATGGTATGTCCTACTCCTGACCTAGAATGACAGATCATGTGTTTTGACCCCTGGAAGTCTTTCTCTCTCTTGGGAATGTAAAGTCTTGAGAAGTTTTAGTTTGGGTCTTGCTTTTTCACTGTTTATCATTGACTAATGATTCTACTTTAAGCTTTCATATTTAGGATTCTTTTTCATTTAGTTATAAATACTCTAGTTTCGTTCGAGTTTAAGCATCTGCAAAGATTTCAGCATTAGATGAAAAGGACAAGCAAAGCAGAAGGTGGCAGAGCCGTTCATAGGGCAGAGAACAAAAGAGGAAACAGATTCTAAAATTTGGGTCAATTGTATGGTTGTCACATCATCAGATGATTGTTTAAGAAGCTACAGGGTTGAGATTGTTAACCAGTTTTTTGTGTTCTCTTACTTCATTGCAACGCAAAGCTAAAGACACTCTCTTGAACTATGATGTTCCCAAGGTCCATTCTTATGGTTGTGCTGGGCACAGCTGGGATAGGTGAGGGTACAGTGCAAGACCGACGGGGGGTGGGACTGGAAGGGGGGTGAATTGAGACAAGTGTCAGGCTGGCTGAGAGAGTGGTTGGCTCTGACAGCTGCCAACGAATGGGAGCTATCAGAGATGACTGCCCCAATTGTGGCATGGAGTTGCATCAAAAAAAAAAAAGACACAGGGAAGTATTTATTTGTGTTGTTGCATACCAGCAATACGTGGAAAACATTTGTAGAGGTTAATCATTAGCAATGTGGGGAAGATGAATATAATTTCTCTGCTGTAGAAAAGCATTTGCTTATATCTTTTACAAATAAGGTTGGAGTGTTAGGAGACTGCTTTGGCATATCTTGAGCTTTAGAATTGAGTATCAGGGCTTCACAGAACTTAATGAAAATCTGGAATCCTGGTTTGCCTCAGAACATTAATCATTTGAGATGCATCTAGCTTAAACTGAGTTTAGGTGGAAATAGTAATAGTGCTGATAGGTTGAAGAAATATAAAGGTGTTTTAAATTTTATGTGTTCCACAATAGGCAAAAATGTGCTTGAATGCCGTTGTGTCAGAGTGATCCATACTTTTCAGTTTTCTGGCCTATATAATGGTTTTGAGGCAGCTCAAAACTGAGTTATTCTGACGTCCATTTTCTCCTTTATGTGTGGTAATATAGCTTCCTGATGCTTGGTTTCTGGATGTGAACAGATGTACCAGAATGTGTTCAGCCACCATAAAAAAACTCTGCCTGGGATTGTCTTGCCTCTCTCTGTTTTATACTTTTTCAAAACAGTGAAGTTTCAGGTAGAATATAGTGCCTAACAGTTTGTTTCCCATGCTGCTGTCCAAAAGCTCGCCTTTTAAAATGTTCTTTGATTTTCACATTCCAAGTAAGTATTCCCTAGTGCTGGATCAGAACCAAGTGTAGAAGTTCTTTTCTAGGTCCTTTAAGGATGTTCTTTAAAAATTGTTTTCTTTCTCTTTACAGTTTTATAGAAATTAAGAAAATATATCCTTTAGAGCATTTCCGTATTTAAAGACAGCATAAACCAAAAAATTCTCTCTGTGATACTTAAACATTAATAAAAGTGTAAGATCTCATAGAACAGTTGAGGCTGATAAGAATCTCTAGAGATTGCCTGGTCCAACCCCTCTGCTTAAAGTAGGGTCAATGAGAGCAGATTGCTCAGTACTGTGACCAGTGGCTTTTGAGTATCTCCAAAGTTGGAGACTCCACAGCCTCTCTGGAAAGCCTGTTCCAGTGTTTGATCAACCTTACATAAAAAAAAAAAAAAGTAAAAAATAATTTTTTTTTCTTATATTACGGGGAACAGAGCAAAAGCCTGACTAAAGTAGTGAAGTAGTGATAAATTATATCCCCCACCTCACCCCATCTACTAAGCTAGTCGTCTTGTCATGGAAGGTTGTCAGGTTAGTTAATTAAGCATCATTTCCTCTTCCTAAGTCTGGGTTGACCACTTCTGATCACCTCCTTTTTCCCCCCCCCCAAGGTTATTTGAAGGTTATTTTTTCTTTCCTGAGGTTATTTGCTCCACTGCCTTCCTAAAGATCAAGTTGAGGCCTCAGGTCTTCTTTCTTGCCCTTCCTGATGATTTGAGCAAGCCTTTGGCACCTGAGTTGAAGACACAAGGAAAATGAACCATTTTACACATGCTTCTATGCAAAATTCTAGTTTGGCCTGCAGTTATATAGAGATTAATAATTAATAAAAAAAATGAAGTTACATACAATCTGGTTAAAAATGCCTCCTTGTTGCCATGTCTTATTTCTTAACATTGCAGTTTTCTTGTTTCTGCAATGTCACAGACATTGTATTGCCTTAATTTAGGCAGGTCCTGAACTTCTCCTGATTAAAACCAAGCTATTAAAGTTTTGTGTCCAATTGTCCATCTCGAGCAAAAAGTTGTAGATGTTCCTCAATTAAATGACACAATTAAATGTTAAATATGTTTCACTAGATTGGAATTATCTCTTAAAATAACATTTTAAGCAGCCCAAGATAATACTTTTTCCCTGAAACATTCTTTGATTCTCTAAACTTTTGACTTGGACAAATGTATTTCTTTGAATTGAGTGGCTTCACTGGCAGAGGTCTGAAACACGCAACAGAATTAATTTGCCTTAACAAGCAGCTTTGTGTCAGCTGAACCACAGTGGCTGATGTTGAACATGTTTTTAACCTATGTCAAATACAAGATAGAATGTATTAGCTCATACCTTAATGAAAGAGTTGAAGCAAGCACATTTTATCTTAGGTCTGTAATGAGCTAAGAATCTTATGCACAGATAGTTTACTGTAGCTTGGTAAATGCATGGTATTAAACTCATGCATTAGAGCCCTAACTCTTTCATAAAACAACAATTTGCATGAGGCAGTGGCCAATCTTGTTCATTAGGTATGTGATTTTTAAATGTTTAGGAGCTCGTGACTCACTATCTGTCCACCTCTGCTCATTTTGCTGATGCTTTTGCTCCGGGACTAAATGGGGCAAAAGTGACTTTCTGAAAAGTGCTGCAAAAAGCAGTCCACAGTAGAATGGCACAAATAAACGTGGGGTAGTTCTTCAGCAATAAAATACTTTGTCCAGTTGATCACATTTGACATGTTGGAAGGCAGGTGTCTATAACATATACCAGTTCTTACAGGGATGTTTTTGCCCTTTCCATTTTTACATTGGGAAGGATGTTTTATTATTTTCAACCCAAGTCCCATGCCTCAACGTGGTTTAGATCACTTCTTAAATGTATTTTATCTTCTGTATATTTTTCTTGTCTCCTTCCACGTTTGACTTAATGTTCTCGTTTTCTCTAAACAAATTGAACTTAGATTTTTATTTATCGTGGCCCCTCGTTCTTCAGGGATGAGAATTTTGTCTCAGAGAGATCTCTTTTTATTTTTTTTACCTGCTGGAAATTATACAAGGCTTGTTAAAGAATCAAAAGACGGGTTGAACAGCGGTTCTTGATTCTGCTCTTTGGCGATACTTGACCATTCTTCTGGTGGATGTATAATTTGATTTTAATTCTTCCCGTGCCTTGTGCCAGCTACTCTCTGCTCTGTTCCTGTCTCTTTCTCTTGTTTCCTGATACTGCTTCCAGTGAACTCCCCGTGGCTTCCTGTTCTCTCCTCCTTGGCTGAGCAGTGCTAATGCTGAACTTTCCTCAGATCTTTGTCCTTTCCTCTTGACACAGAGCCTTTGGATTGCAACCCTCCAGCCCTCTCTTAAAGGAGCAGCTTCCAAATAACTGCTGTCTGAGTATTAGTTGATAAGGGAAAGAACTGTTGCTTTATCTCTACCCCCTAAGTATTTTTCACAGATGACTGAGAGGCAGCAAACAAACTCTGGTCTGTTAGGACTGTGCTGTAAAGATCAGTAAGTGAGTGAGTGGGCTGTAGATGTTTCTCATCCATCAGTGGTCGAACTTTAAGTTACTACAACAATGCTTAATTGCCTGAGCATGCAGTGCAAGGTTACAACTCTTTTTAGTAGGAAAAGGAGTCCCAAGAAATGCCTTAATAGCTCAGCAGAGGTTGAGAAAGGGTATAAAAGTCAAGTTTGTTGTGCCAATTAATGTTAAAGATCATCCTCAACTACTCTTTACCATGCAGGGTTTTTTCATGGTTTAATATTAGTAGTTTTGATAGCTTCACACTCTTTTTGCCCCTCCCTCCTCGTGATTCATCTGGTAGTCTCTGATACAGCAGCTGTAAGAGCAACATGGGAATAACAGGCATTTCGTGTACTGTGTGTAGCAATAGCTTCATATGTGCACGGCTGCCCTGAAATTCTCCATGGACCGACAAGCACATCTACGAAAAAAGTGATTCTATTGAGCAAAAACCCTTGCAGAGCAGGATTTGAGGGAAGATTTCATGAGGTCATGAAAAGGTGAGATGTGTGCCCAACATGAAAAGGTCAAAGGCCATTGAATGGTGAAATGGAAATCAACATATATGTTTGGAGAGAAGAATAGCATAGGTCATTTCCATATCCTGAAGGAGACGGGTTCCCTTTGAAGTATTTCTGTGGAGGAATACATACTCATATATAGTATATGAGTAAACATACTATTGCTTATTAGGTCTGTTCAGTTATAGTCTAAACATTCAACATTTGCTTGTACAAATGCTTGTAGTCTTAGATGAGTGAGAAATCATATCAGACTTGTAATGGTTCCCGTCACTTTTTCTTTCTCTTGTTCTAATAGATATTATCAGCACATTGTATTATACATTTATTTTTTTAATGACACGCATTAAACATATAACAGTCATGTTTCTGCTTTTGGTATGTTCTGACTGATGGTTACCTAAGACTTCTATGGGTCTTTTGATATTTTATAAAACCTTCAGTTAATAAGTATTTATATAGGAGTGAATTGAATAGTTATGAACTTTCTTAACAGCATTTCAGCAGCCAGTACCTATGTGTAAACAATACTAAACACAAAGGGTATACAGCTAATGTGGTATTGTGGTAGCAGAGGAAAATGACATTTTTTTGTCTTTTTCTAGGTAAGATAGTGTGATATAGAATAATGCATAATTTTTACTAATTCATAAATTATAAGCTTGAAAGACTAAAATATTTAAGTATGATGTTTAAATGGAAGGCTATTCAATATAAGAAGAAAAGAAAATAATGAAATGGAATTACCATTACTCCTTTTTCTGATCCTTGAAGCTTTAAGGCCATGAAATTAGTTTTGTTCTGGTGATTCTGTATCTATTTACTAATAAACTACCTGAGGGCCAAAGGAGGCTAGCATTCTTTTTTTTTTTTTTCATTCACAATTATTATTTGAACAGCTCTTGAGAGGAGTTTAGAGCCAAGATTTGTGTTTCCTTATTGGAAATGAAGCTTGCCAAGCACAGTAAAAGTATTTTTTAAATAACTACTCAGACTTTAGAGTATTTTTCTTGCACATGTAAACGTTTTGGTGTCGCAGCTTAGAATAGGATGAGAAAGTGAAACTAGCAAAGTCCCAGCCTACACTGTGGACTAAATTCCCTGGGATGCATGCTGCAGGACACATTCAGGCTACCTAAGTCTCCATGCATGTTGGAGAAGAAGAAGCTGTGTGCTGTATTTTACATGTCCAGGATTTATTCTAAAGGAAGTCTGATTGCAGCATCAGAAGGAAGCTGCGACACACACCAGTAACTTCCCTACCAGGAACGATAGCAGGGTCAGTGCAGAAAGACAAAGTAAAGCTTTTCTTTCTGTGTCCTGTAAACTCTGCCAAAGAGACAACGTTTTTTCAGAGAGCTGAATGAGTTGTAAGACAAGTTAGTTACTTGTTGCTAAATATTAAGTTATTCCATGGGTTTACTGTAGTGCCATACAACAGATAAGGAGAAACTTAACTGCGTTTTTTTTAGATTGATGGGTTATTTACAGTACCAAGTTGGTTGACTACACAAATCTGTGCTAAGCATTGCAGGATGTTAAATCTAATTCTTAATACTCTATTCTGAAAAAGCTTGCTTTGGTAAAGAAAGGTAAGTGCAATTTACCTTTTCTTTACTGAATAAGAAACGAAAGTTTACTACACCGGCCCTTAGGTTCTTTAATTTTCAACCATTTGAGGGTCTGTTCTGAAACATTGACCTTTTCTATTGTTCCTTAACGAAGATAGATTTTTATTTCCCCCCCCCAACGGATACATATGATTAATCCAACTGTAATTTCAGCGTAAAAGTCCTTAGTTTAGAGCCCCTCTTCCCTAGTGAAACAGTAACTCATACAATACTAGGACTTTGCATTATGCATAACTTGAACTGAGGCTGTCCAATCTTTCCAACTGTGTGACTGAGTCACCTCCTAACGCTCTCCGTACTGCTGAGAGTCACAACATGCACGTCCATGCCATATATAACAGAAGAGTCAAAAGGCAGTGGAGCTCCAGGAGATAGAGGTGACACTGGCTCGACGGCGATTCCGCGCTTCTGTGCAGTAGGTGCTGGGATAGGTGAAGAGGGTATCTGAGTCCCGGGGAAACCTGGTGATGACAGCTCCAGCAGCCCCTGCCAGCTCCCTTCTTCCCACAGCCAGGGATTTGGATTACCCAGCAGCCCCCCCACCAGAATAACCCTGCTGCTGGTCACCTGACGTAGCCGTGGCACAGGAGCTGCATTTGACCTGCTCGCGAGCCACATGCAGCTCACGAACCACAGGTTGGTTACCCTGACTTAGGCATTAGCTCATTTACAAAATCTGTATTTCATAGTTCTAATCTGGTTGCTGTTGTTCATATGGGCTGCACTGCATGTTTTCCCGTAGTCTGTCAATCTCTAGTGTTGAATTGCATGACTGTTTTAGCATATAGTCTGTATGTCTCTTGTTTTAATTTTGTCTTTTTTGTTTTTCTTTTTATTCAGACAGGGGATTTGGCTTCTGTGCAATTAACAGGAACTCCAAATAGATGGGAGGTCTTGTCTGCGGCTCCTACCACTATAAAGGATGAAGCTGGTAATATAGTACAGATTCCAGGTGCTGCCACAGTAACTTCAAGTGGGCAGTATGTCCTTCCTATTCAGAGTTTGCAAAATCAACAAATCTTTTCTGTTGCACCAGGATCAGATTCGTCGAATGGTACAGTGTCTAACGTACAATACCAAGTAATACCCCAGATCCAGACAGCGGATGGTCAGCAGGTTCAACTTGGCTTTGCGGCCTCTTCTGATAATAGCAGTATAAATCAAGAAACTGGTCAAATTCAGATCATTCCCGGCTCTAATCAAACCATCATTGCCTCTGGAACACCTTCAGCTAATATTCAGAATATCCTGTCGCAGTCTGGTCAAGTCCAGGTTCAGGGAGTTGCGATTGGTGGTTCGTCTTTTCCTGGCCAAGCGCAAGTAGTTGCTAACGTCCCTCTTGGACTGCCAGGAAATATTACTTTTGTACCCATCAACAGTGTTGATCTAGATTCTCTGGGACTTGGCGGTGGTTCTCAAACCATGACAGCAGGCATTAATGCAGATGGCCACTTGATAAATACTGGACAGGCCATGGATAGTTCAGATACTTCTGAAAGGACTGGTGAGCAAGTTTCTCCTGAAATTACAGAAACCGCCACTGATAATGACTTATTTGTGCCAACATCATCTTCATCACAATTGCCCGTTACCATAGACAGTTCAAGTATATTGGAACAAAATGCAAACAACTTGACCACAAGTAGCGGTCAAGTTCACAGTTCTGATCTTCAGGGAAATTACATCCAGACATCAGTCTCAGATGACACGCAGGCTCAGAATATTCAGGTCTCCACAGCACAGCCAATTGTACAACATATACAGCTTCAAGAGTCTCAGCAGCCAACCAGTCAAGCCCAGATTGTACAAGGTATTGCGCAACAGACAATCCACGGTGTGCAAGCAAGTCAAAGTATATCCCAGCAGGCTCTTCAAAATCTGCAACTGCAGCTGAATCCTGGAACTTTTTTAATTCAGGCACAAACAGTGACCCCTTCTGGGCAGATAACCTGGCAGACATTTCAAGTGCAAGGAGTTCAGAACTTGCAGAATTTGCAAATTCAGAATGCACCTGGTCAACAAATAACTCTAACCCCTGTGCAGACTCTCACTCTTGGTCAAGTTGCAGCAGGTGGGGCGTTGACGTCAACTCCAGTTAGTCTAAGCACTGCTCAATTGCCAAATCTACAGACAGTTACAGTAAACTCTATAGATTCTGCTGGTATTCAGCTGCATCAAGGAGAAAATGCTGGCAGTCCTGCAGGTACTTATTTTACTCTTTATGCAGAAAAATGTTTTTATTATTACATGTGATTGGTTTGAATGCTGATAATCGTAACATTATTGTCTTGCTGCGGAAGCCTACAAAGTACATTGGGTTAAACATGGTGATGATAGATTTTGTTTGAAACTACTGTTCTGTTAGAAACTGCTGTAATGGTAGAACCCAGTCCCGCCTCACTTCTTTTAGTATAGGCTCCTGTAACTCCCAACTGGTTATATTAGTTAATAGCACTTCTAATACAATGTTTATTGATCTTTGTAAGTCTTAACCATATGGAAGATCTGCACAGTAAATTATGGAGGGGGAAATCTGACTATCAACAACCACTCTTCTAAGACAGCAGTGTCATTAGCATACCCCGTTCTTCCCAGTCCTGAATAGGTGAAATTTGCATGGAAAATCTAAATATTTCTGTTGATACAGTTTTTTTGTCCCCTTTAAAATTTTGAGACCCACTGAGGTGCTGTTATTGATCCGCTGCTTTGTTAGTTTCCTACTGATTTAATATCAGTGTAACTACAATGTATAGAACTCATGTAAGCAGAAGTGAAACAAGCATGTAAATGTGAAAATGGAGAATCTGCTAAAGAACGTATGTGGATTTCCAGTACTACATATTTGCATTGTTTCAGAATGTACAGTTGTTAATGATAAATTTTGCAGTGTGTTTTATCTCTGTGAGCAGAGAAAAAAGGCAATTTTCTTAAAATAGGTATTTTTTAATGTGAGAAAAAAACCCACCTGTTATAGAATGGTTAGAATTAGAAGGGACAGGGTTTGGGGTTTTTTTTGATACAGTGCATTCCAAATTTCAGGGCATAGCTACCAAAAAGATTGAAGTTCAACATATTTTGTGGTACCAGAAGCTGTTGAATCTCACCATTGTGAAATTGTACCTGGGCTAGTTTTGAGGGGCAGAGCAAACAGTAGTGCTAATTTGGGAGGGAACTGTTGCACAAAATAGCTTGGGAGTTGCTGTTTTGCTATAGTCATGTGATGCAGGGCTCTGGTTCATTAAGATACTGAAGCATAAATGCTTAAGTAAAACATAAATGTTTTGTATGATATGCCCATTTAATCATGCAAGAAGAATGCAGTGTTAAGTGAAAAATGACTATAGGAGATGCTGAATTGGGCTTGTTTTAAAAGTCTGATTATAATAGTTTATTGATATTGGTATATTCTGCATCAGGAAGCTTGCTTTCCTTTTGGAATCTAAAATTTGAATTTAAAATAATAAGCTGGGATATTTCTCTGGTTCTTTTTGTTTTGGAGATTACTCCTGTGTTATGGACTTACCAAGGTGAACTTACCCAGACCTTGATAAGCCCGGTCTTTATTGGCTTGTAGGCAAGAGCACCAAATAGATGAGTGTGCTGCTCACAGTATTTGCTCTGCTGGGTAATCTTGATTCTTAAATTTTTTATTTCCAGTGACCACAGAAAGTCTTGGCTTGTCTCTATCACACCTTGTTACCTATGAGGACAGTGGATATAGACAACAGTAACAAAAAGCATGTATTGTACATGATAATAAAGCTTAAGTCAGATGTCAGAATTGGAAAAAGATTCCTGTGGCTAATACGAAATACAAAGAGGATGAGAACTACTTAATTTCTGAGATTTAAATTTTATATAGGATCATGTAGGTAATGTTATTGCTTGTGGAGTAACATAGCAGAAACTTTAGAAGAAAGATAGAAAGAAAAAGGAGGGAGGAACCAAAAGAAAAAACTCATGGAAAAGAATTTGAGCCTGTTGTGTGTATTAATTTGTCTGTTGACAGTCCTTGAGAGTGTTTTAATGGTGATTCATAATAAAATGCAAAAGAGTTCCATCAAACATTCCTTAAATGTATTTTCCTGTGAGGAATTTCACATGGGAAGGGAAGAGAGTAAATGAATTATATGAAATGTGATTAAATAGGCAGAAGCAGTAGATGAACAGCAGAAACTATTGCCTCAAGTGAACAGCTATAAACACCTGGTTATATTAAAGATAGGGTGGAGATTTATAGTGACATTTTTCCTACTTGTCTAGGAATAATAAATGGACTGGAAGGTATTAAAACTGCCATCCCCTAAATTTGGGGAGAGTTTAACTAGTCTTTTCTTTATGTTACAAGAAACTCATTTTTCCAAAGAAAGTCAATGTGAAATTCTTTCGAACAGAATCAGACGGAATTATCTCGATTGACCTTCAGCATCTTTTCTGTACGTGGCTGGTATTTTGTCTGTATCGGAGTTGTCTGAGATAGTTTTCAGTGATGTTCTTCCTCTTCTTGCTTAGAATGCCTTGTAATATGGCACCCTTTCTTAGGTTTAATAACAAATATGCAATTAAAAGCAGGTAGTGAAATTATTAAAAAAATTTTTGCAGGTAAAAATAACATTGCTTTTTGATCTGCAAATGAAGAAATGAGGAAAAACAGTTTAGTTTTAACTGAAAGAGGAAGAGATGTGGAAGGGATAGCAGAATGAGAGAAGTTAAAGCTAAAGGGTGAGAGGCTGCTTGATTCCGCTTTTCTGCAAAGTACCAACAGGCTTTGAAGCAAGATAAGAAGGGTTTGCCTGTATTTTCTGCCCCCAGCTTGGACAATGCACTTCCTTCCATAACAAATACAGTTGGGCTGTATTTTCTGTTTTCATTTAGCAAAACTTTCCTATGTGAGGCAAAAATAAAAAAAACATATTCCTAGTCTTGGGTCAGTTAGTAAATGGTTAGTAAATTGTGTGAAGTCCAAATAACATAGATAGCTCTGTTAGTTACGTAGCTGTGAAAACTGGAGTAGGTTTTAGATTTCAGTAGCTACAGCCCATTGTGCGGGAGATGTTCCTCCAAGCCTCACTTCCCAGCAAGGGACACCTTTACTGCTGTCATGAGTGTGTGAGAGGAAAAAACGTCCTTATCTAGGTCATACATTTAGTTTACATAATGAAAACTAATACAAAGGTAATAGATCTGTCCAGTAAATGTACAGTTTTCTTTGAAAAATGTTCAGCAATTATGCTTCTACCTAAATGTCCACTTTACCAGGTGGACATACGCAGAGATTTCCATTGCCCTGGATTTGTTCTGAAAAGTCTTGGCTGAGCTGGTGCTATCTTAGAATGTTTGTTAGAACTCCTATTCCTCCTTATTGTGTTTAGCCTTGTCTGGTAGGGAAGGGAAGGGCAGTGGTTGGTTTCATAGCTGAAATTTTCTTCAGCATTGCTTTTCAAAACAGAGCCTATATCAAACAGTATCTAAGTGTTAAACACTGGCAAAGAGATCTATTTTTCACCTGTGTTCTGGCTTTGGTCT
This sequence comes from Scolopax mira, assembly GCA_004320125.1. Taxonomy (NCBI): domain Eukaryota; kingdom Metazoa; phylum Chordata; class Aves; order Charadriiformes; family Scolopacidae; genus Scolopax; species Scolopax mira. The sequence goes on from BJBW01006143.1 coordinate 45,226, forward strand.
TCTGGTCTTAAGAGGAAGTTAAACCTGAGAAAGTTCTCTAGTAGTCTACTCCTTTTGTTGGCAGTTTGTAATAAAATACTGCATTGTATGTAACAAAAAGAGCCATTACATGCACAGTTCACATTACTCTTCAGCAGCTTACCTGATCAAGAAAGGTATTTATTTTTATTAGCATATTTATAGATTTCTTCTTCAAACACTTCATATAAAGTAACATTCCTCTGGGAAAATACAGGATACTGAAATGTATAAACTTGGTTTTCATGTTTCTGATCCTGTAAGTTTGTCAATTTGAAAAAATTTTAAAGTCAGTGGGTTTTTTTTAAAGTGAGTGGGGAGACACACTCAGCTGGAAGATTTATTTATTAAAAAATAAAGAAATGACAAACAGTTTTCCAGGTTGGTCTATAGTTGGAATAAAGTCAAAGGGATTGCTTTCAAGAGTGGACTCAAAATACCAATACAAAACTGAGGTCTTCTTCTACCTTCTACATCTTTCTTCTCTGCTTCTCCTCTGCAGGAGTTTACATGACTCCTTACAGACTCATCTGCATGCTGCCATTGCAGCTCACTGTCTTGCCTGTTGATCAACTTATACCAGCTGATAGAGAGTGGGAGTGGTTGGCTATTTGTGGTGGGGACTTCATTCCATTCCTGCCAGAACCTGAAGTCTTTATCATGCTGAAGTGATTTAGCTATTTTAATTTGGCCCAAAAAGTGGCAGCCAATTTTTAAGGTAAATGGTTGCCCAAGTGACAACTTATTTTTCATCTGATGGTATCTTGTGAGATTTTGGTCAAATATCTGTTAGGCAAAACAATCTAAACCCCAAAATAAAATTAAAAAATGGAGTATTTACAGTTTTACTTGCAGGGATGGTGGTTTCAATGTTTTAATGCTTTGGGTGAAGTAGTTCTGGCACCCAGAACTTTATAGAAAGTTTTGGCTGGTTTTCAGTATTACATAACTTATGTTTTTTTTCTTCATTTTTAAGTTCTAGTTTTTAACTTTATTAATTTTACTTTCAGTTACACAGATTTTCCTTCTAAGGCGTTCTTTATACTGAGTTTTGAGAGAAGGGCAGGTATGTCGTGATTTAGCCCCAGCTGGCAACTGAGCATCACGCAGCCACTTGTTCACTCCCCCCGCAGCAGGTTGGGGGAGAGAATGAGAAGGGTAAAAGTGAGAAAACTCATGTGTTGAGATAAAGATAGTTTAATAAGTAAGCAAAACAAGAGTTCATTCATTGCTTCCCATGGGCAGGAAGGCGTGCAGCCATCCCTAGGACAGCAGGGCTCAGTCACGTGTAATGGATGCTCGGGAAGACACTGTACCTCTGAACATTCCCCCTTCTTTCTTCCCCCAGCTTTATATACTGAGCGTGACATCATACAGCACAGAATATCCCTTTGGTCAGTTAGGGTCAGCTGTCCTGTCCCCTCACAGCTTCTTGGATGCTCCCCACCTTTCTGTTGGCAGACCAGTAGGAGAAGCTGAAAAGTCCTTGACTGCTTAGGAACAACTATAATATTAATATGTTATCAAAATTATTCTCAACCTAAATCCAAAACACAGCACTATACCAGCTGCTAAGAAAATTAACTCTGTCCCAGCTGAAACCAGGACAATGGTGTTATTATGAAATTGAATTTTAAAAAGTCATGTGAAATGCAGGAAGTAAAGGGAAGCTGTGATGTTAAGTAAATAGTTTCATCATATTTAAAACATCTGTTTTGGGCTATGCCATTTACATTGGAGGTATTTAGTTTTCATGTTGTAAAATGACAAGAGTTAAAAACAGTTCCCCCATTGTGTTTTTTTTTTTTTAATGAAAAATTGAATTGGGAACTCTGACAAATTTAAGTTAGTGCAGGAATTAGAGCTGTTTATGTATTTATGTGAAAATAGTTTGCTTTCAACGTGGTTAAATTACACTCCTTATTTTCACATCATTTTCAAAAGAAATTAATAAACTGTGGAAGAATTAGGCTCTCATGCTTGTATGTATTTCACAAGCTTGCTTGTAACAGCAAATAGTAAATTATCTCACTTCAAGTGAAGAAAGTTTGCATAATTTTAGTTAGTCTGATTATTTTTAATGCAGTATCTACTGCTGTGAAATAGATCTCCATTTTTTCCTTCAGATTCTTGAAAAGATTGAATTGTTGCATCTTTCCTCTGTGTCTGTACTTCATGAGCTTTTCTACTCTCTGTTCCAAAGTAGCTCAAAATACAGCCCATGGTGGTGAGGCGAAACGTTACTGTAGGTATGTTACTCTTGAGTGAATATTCTGTCATGTATGCTGAGTGCCTGGTGATGTAACTTAGATTTTCAAGGTTAAGGAGGTTAACCTGACTTATCTTAGGCTCAGATACCCTCAGGATTTTCACAAAAGAATATATTACCCAGTTTCAGATGCTCATTCCTTTTTCATTTTCAAATACCCTTTTTACAAGATTCTCCCAAAGCAAAAGGAGAACTGTCTTGCACCTGTGGGGATGTATGGCAAGTATCCATGAAGTGAAAGAGGCCAGAGATTTTATTTCCAGTACTGTTTCAGCATAAAAAGAAGGCTGGAAACTCATCTTCTGTCTTTTTTGCAGTCTCAGCACTTCTAGGTCCATTGTTTCAGGTTCTGTGCAGTTTTCTTGCCTTTTGAACCTCCTGGCAGGATGACATGCCTTGGTTCTGATCTCTCAAGCTAACTTGTCGGTGCATCTGGCTCATAAAAAGCATCTGAAGTTCCTACCAAGGACAACGGCAGTCTTTTCATAATGCTGGGAATGCTCACCAGGATCCTGGTTGTGATTGCTCCCTTGAAGATAAGGCTGGATTGTAGATGGGTTGGTTGTCTTTCACTGCTTATAGAAGACATGATTTTTTAAAAGGTAGTAATTTTTAAGGGCAGAAGAGGGGTGGGGGAAATACACATTGTTAGTGGCATGTCCTCACTATTTATCATACAGAAATGATAGTTCTCAATCTGCATTTAAACTTCATGCTAGTTTTTAATCCATGTATTCCACACGTGCTTTGTACTTCATTTTTCTTAATCAAAATGTTTTACTGTATCCTAATAAGTCACTTGCTGTGCAGAAATCTCAAGTATATTATATCATTGTATCATCATTGGTTTTTAAAAAAAATTACTTTTGAATCTGATTGTTCCCATAATCCTATTTTGAGTGGTATTCTTTCCATATCTCTTTGAGTCTTTGTTTACCCTTTTTCAGTATTATCACAGTGCTAGCTTTTTTCTAACCCACTGGAGCATTTATATGGTCCCAGGCTTGCAGCGTTAAGACTGCAGAGAGCTCTTCAGCCTTCTCTTAAAATTATTGAATGAAAATTATTCTAATCTTTTGATTTATTAAGTGTTTGTTTCAGTAGCTGTTTTTACATCTTCCTGACTGACTGTCAGTGGGAAGCTTTTCTTTCTCATCTAGTGATAGGACCATTATTTGGTTTTGCCTAAATACAGCACAGAAATACTTCCTGAACAGTTCTGACTTCCTGAATTACTGCAGTCGATTCTGTTGCTTGACCCTAGCAGCAGTCTAATACTCTTTTATGTAGGAATACTTAACCCTGCTGGTCACAGAATTCTCTGTGTCCTTCTGCTTTTGTTACCTATTTCTGTAGTTCCTGCCTGCTTCCACATCGAGAATGGTCAGCTCTTCTTCCCCCATTCTAGTTATCCCCTCTTATATTTCCAACTATGGGGAAAAAGGGAAAAAATAAGGGTATGCTGCAGCAGGCATTACTGTCCATAAGAATCCAAACATTTGAGAATTTGTAGACATCTCAAAGAACTGCAGTTACTCTAGGGTAAATAAGTGATCTTTGAAACATAGTTAGTGGCATGCACTGACTTAAGTACTTTGGTGGTTCAAATTTTGAAATAATCGGCTTAGAGTAATGCATATGATCACTTGGAAATGCAGCATGTGGCATTTCTTGCAAGAAAAATAAAATCTATAGCTCTATTTTAATAATTTTGCTGGTACTGATTCATCACTGGGAGGTCCTGCTCTTAGACTTGTATACAACAGTTGTTTTCCTCAGAAAGTTAAAACCTGATTGAGAGCTATTGAAACTAGATGACAGTCTTTCTTCTGAGTTGATGTTCACAGGTATTTCAAGATGACATTCTGTAGTATTGTCTTGTAATTTATTACACAACAAAAGTTGTTGGGGGGGCAAATCAGAGTTGAAATCATTAACCGTGTTGAGTTTCCTGTCTGAAAGACTTGCACAGCTCTCCAACTAGTAGGGAGTTTAATTTATGTAGTTGAGTTTAGGAAGTTTAGTTTAGGTGGGAATGAACAAGGACAGTTTCTTAAGAAATGTGTACATCTTCATTAAAGCTTCCTCAGATCCAGAGGTTAAGGCAAGATGAGTCAAGATACTGAGTGAAAGTGAGTTGCTGCACAGAGAAAACTGAAAACCAAATTAACAAGAGAGGGTGGAAAGGAAATGGGAATTCGCATTTGTTTTCTTGTGAGGGGTGGGAATAGAAGCATCTAATTTGAAAAATAAATTAGTAGGCATCACTGATTACAAGACATTGAAACTGCAGAGGGTCAACTTGTGATGGTGTGAGAAAATTGGGTTGAAGGTACGTGCAGCGCTGCTGCAAATTGTTTTCAGTTGAAAGACCATATTTCTGCTTTTCAGATCAAGAGCTTGTAAAGCTTAGCTGATTAAAAAGGCGGGATGGCTTTCAGCATCTAGGAAACACAGCTAAACCAGAAGCCCCTGGTTTGGAGACAGTTACAGGTACATTCTGCAGAGGCAGATATATCAAAAAATTAAAGTGGTGGTGTAGTCCTCAAAAGAAGCATTTTTGCACTCCATCCTCCTGCCTTCTCAGTTTATCCCTGTTTCTATGGCTGTTGGGTAACCTAATAATTTTTCTCATAGGTAAAGAAAACAGCATTTTCTTAAATTCCTAGTTGAAACAGGCCAAGAACATGAATCTTAATTGATGTGGTCATTGGAAACATGGTGAAGTAGGTAATGACTTGTCTGTATCATTGGGCAGCGGTAATTCTCTTCATCCTATAGTTGAAATGTACTCAAGAATAGTTTAGGCTGCATTTACGTCTGCATTGTTTCATCCTGTCAGTTTAGTTATACTTATGTGGAGTGCTTTAAACAAGTCTCTTTGTTGTTTTTATTTGCCAAATACACTTACACTTGCCCCATATTGTAGCCAGCTCTGGGCTTTCTGTGACAATGAACCTTTGGAACGAAATTATACGCCAAGAAGAACAGAATACATGGTTTTCAGAATCTGTAGGCAGTTTGAAACAATATCTTTGTCTGAATTTGACCTTCATACTTACCTAGTACTAGGTCTTGAACTTAATTAAGGGCATATAGAAATGTGAAAGCATGTAAATAAAATAGTAGTAAAGAAAATGTAAGAAATGTTTAGCCTGTGTTTAATTGGTAGGAGACAAAAGTTGCCTCAGATTTACCCCAGTGTTTGCATCAGCTTGTCATGGCTTTAGGGATTATGTAAATTTTTAAGGCCCATTTTTTTTGCAGAGTATGTGTAAAACCTAGCATTCTGTCAGTTGAGACTGAATTAGAATGGAGCACGTCCAGAGAAACACCAAGGGAGAAATGCGGAGTTGTTGCTATATGAATGAATTTGCATAATCTCCAGTTCTGTTGCATTGGAGAAGACTCTTACCTTTTGCTCTTTTCTATGGTTTGGCCCTTCTACTATTTCTTTTTCTTACTGTTGTCTAAATTACAGTGGCACCCCTTCCTATCTCCAAGGATAGTGATGGAATTTTCAAGAAATTTCATCTCTTGCTATAACGTAAAACCTACTTGGAGGGCAATAGCCACATTGGCTCTAAGGACCTTGTTAAGGCTTGTTGTTATATACTCTATATACTCCATCTGGAGAGGCTAGGTAAACACTTCATCTTGATATTTTTTGAAATTTTATTTAAAGTTTAACCTACATAATTAAGTATTTAAAAGTCACATTTGTAAATTGCCAGTTTACATTGTACTTTTCTGTGTGCCTAGAGTAGAACTTGGTCCTTCAGAAGAATACCTAAAGCAGTAGTTATACTTTCTGCCTTACCAAGATAACCAGGAAACACAGTGCTAGCTTGACTTCATGTCAGTTTTGCATTTTTGAAATAATATTATAAAGTATTGTATGTCTATGCAAGTTCTTATTTTCTCCGGTATCCTCAACTCTTACGAGTGTTTTGTCTGCCCTTCTTTTTTTGTCAAAATAATTTTCTTATTTATGCCTCCACCCTTATAAAACTATTTTGAGCCTTAGTGCTACAGCATTAATGGTGGTAATTGGGAGGGACTAGGAATAGAGAGATACTCTAAAACTGAAAAGAACTCATGATGGAGGTTTGCAAACAACATTACATGAGTTAAAGGTAGAAAATACTGGATACTGGTGTGCACTTATAGACAATTCTGGATATGTTTCTGTTGTTAGGTGTATCTCTGCTATTAAAATGTGACTTTGGGGTGTCAGTAAGAGAAATCATGTTACATGGAATGTTTTACTTCTGTAGTGGATTGAGTCTTGGGAGCTCAGATCCATGCTCTACTTAGATGCATCCATCTTTGCTAGGACTTGTTGATATCTCTCTTGAAGTATGTGTATCCAGTGCTAACTGGATTCAGCTACTGACTTTACAAACTCACTATATGCTAGTGTCTAATATTAGTAAGATCATAATGAAATTATCTTCTCAATATAGTGTTTTATTAACATTGCTTTAATTCTTATTTTAAGTAAAACTACATTTATACAATGTATGTATTGTGGAACATTTGATTGGTAAAAATATTTTGAGTATGATGCATAACATACCCAGTCCTAAAGAACTGCCTGGGGGCTTGAGTTGGCCTGTGTTGGCAGCCTTGCTGCTTTGCTGAATTTAAATTCCTATTGTGTGCCCAGATGCATAAGAGTAAATCTAAAGTTGCTGTAAATGAATGTATTAGTACGCTTAACGGTATCCAATTTGAAAGATCAATTCTATAAATTCTTTGTGTATTGTATAGTGGTTTAATCTTTGATTCTGTAAAATGAATTTCATATATAACGTGTTTATACAAATTATTAAGTATAATAAAATTATTTCATAGATTAATCTCAGAAAATAACTTAATTTGGTAGGAAAGATAATTTGGTGGTAATGCAGAAGACTAGAAGTCACCTCAGAGGTTTTCTAGGTCTTCACGTGAAAGGTACTCGTGATGTTGCTGTCTGAAATCATGAATTTCTTCCGGTAACAGTGGAGCTGAATGTGCAGGTGACCTTGGGCAGAGCAGGATCTTACCGCAGTAGTGGGTGTTACCAGACGCCTCGAGAGTCAGCAAAATGAGCGTGTTGGCTCCTGGATTCCTACAGCTCGGAGCCTGTCGTATTCACGCAAGCTTAATTTCTTGACTTGCTTTAAAAACATTGACTTTTTCAGCCAAACCAGATAAATATTGTAGACTTCCCTGTTTCTGACATGGAATTCTCTTCACAATGCAGCTGTTTCTTAGAGAATTACTTTAACTTCAGTTACACCAGTGATGTCATTTACCGCACAGTCCCACGAGTGGTTTTACACGTGCAAATAAATGGAAGACAATCTGTGATGTTACCAAGCAAACTTTTGTGTGTAGCTACATCCCTTGTCTCTAAACAGAGGAATTGTGGGTATATTTGGAAGGTAGACCAGGTAACTAGAGTACTCTACTGAACTAAAGAAGGGGCTGGGGATCAGCTTTCTAAAATGATAGAAAGAAACTGACTTGTTTTGAAATCCAGACTCACAGACTTTCAGCCCATTGTGAATCTAGAATAGCGTCTGAGGGGAAAAAATGTTCCTGTTAAAATGTAAATTTGTTAAAATAGCTGTTGTTTCACAATATACTGTGATGCTGTATTTAGTTCTTGGACTAGATTGAAAGAATGCTCTGTAGGGAGAGGGTACACGTTTGCCAGTGTCCATCCTGTGAGGATAACTGAAGAGACTTCTTTCCATTCATGACACTGCAAAGACCTATTTTGACTACTAGCTCATAAAAATGTTGAAGTGGTTTGTGGGTTGCTTATCCACAAATGAATGAATAAATAACATGAGAAATGCTCAATAACATTCTTGCCTAAATGTTTTCTTCTCTATGTATAGTGGAAAAATTTGAGGTGAGAAGGGAAAAATGGAACAAGGGCATTATTTTTTGCTTGTTGTTTTCTTGGTCTTGGGTCAAAACCTTTGTTTTTAGTTGATTTCTCATATTACTTTAAATATCACTGCATACTCAAAACTTCTGAAGATCATTGAAAAAGGCTGTTTCTACTACATGTCACACTAATTGAGAAATTCTGTGGAAACATAAATGGCTACTCAGGATCATTTGAAACATGCATTTACATTTTTTTCAATTTCTTTCCAACCTCTTGTTCCTCAGTTTTTCCCAAGTTTCAAGCAAGCAAAATCCTCATGGTGACAGCATTCCCTACCAAGAACAATTCAAACTTAAATACTTTGTTATAGCTTGTCTTCCACTTTTAAATGTATAGTAAGATAAACTTTTAAAATACATTAGAGGTTACAAGGGCACAGAGGCAATGTCAGTATGCACTAAAGGATGTTGACTTTTGACTGACATAGTGCTCTCAACAGTAAAAAGATTTGATCATTATGGTTTCCTTCTCTCTGTTTAATGGCCTGCTTATGGATCTGTGTTTGTTCTTTTCCTCAGATATTAGGATTAAAGAAGAGGAGCCTGATCCAGAAGAGTGGCAGCTCAGTGGTGATTCTACACTGAATACCAATGATCTAACACATTTGAGAGTACAGGTGGTAGATGAGGAAGGGGACCAACCACATCAAGAGGGAAAAAGACTGCGACGAGTAGCTTGCACATGTCCCAACTGCAAAGAAGGTGGTGGAAGGTATGCAACGTTCAGTGTCACACAACACATGTAATGATGAGTGAGGGAAAAGGAACTTCAGTTAATGGCAGCTGTCTGCAGAAAGAGAGGGAGAAAAAAAAAGCTTATGCAATAAAGGACTGACACCTTTATTTCTGGGTTTGCAGATGGATGGGCAGATTATTCCATGCTCTCTGAGTTACTCAATTGAGATTAATTGGAAAAATCTGGAGTTACTTGCCACCTAGTACAAGTGAAGGGGATAGAATGTTTCCCTAAATAATATGAAAATTAAATATTTTGGAATATGCACATCTGTGATTGGCTTCCTATCATATGTCAAGGACTTGATTGAATCCTGTGTTCCTGCATTTCCTCACTGATTGAGCATTTTTTTTCCCACGGTTTGATTGCTTTAGAGTGTTATAAAAATACAGTTATCCTGGTTTTTTATTCACTGATTTCCTAAGAAAAACAAGGTTTGTATAATAACTCTAAATACAAAATTTTTAATTGACTGATTGTGTTTCAGTCAAAATTAGTGGAGATGAGTCTAATGACGAGGTACTAAGTTCCAATTCGTATAAAACTTCAGGGCTGCATAGGAAGCCTTGTTTTTTTATTCTACATCTCATAAAAGTATTCCTCAGCCTTTTGTCATTCTATTCCAGAACACTTCCTTTTAAGCATCTTGATTATGGGTACAAGAGAGGAAGTGGAGATAATAGGCTGCCTTTTACAAGTGAAAATATTTAGATGTGTTTGTGCTTGATATAATTGTATGGGTGCTTCTTTCTGATACTCTAAAACTTGTCCATTTTGATAATAGTTTCTTTTCTAAAATGGAAGTTTTATTTATGCGAGAACTCTAGTGTAAAATATTGAGCTTCTTAAAGGAAGCTGTCAGTGTCCTGTGACTCAGACTGAATACGTCTATTGTCAAGTCTCTTGTGTTTTTTTTTTTTTCTGTATATTCTAGATACTTTCTTTGCAAGCATGGAAAAGTAACATCTTAGGCAGCCATAACAAGTAAATATTAAGTGTTTTAGATGGAAATGCTTTTATACATTTACGTCACAAATGAAGCTAGTGATAATATCTGCATTTAAGGTTGTATAGTGTCTTTGTCCATCAGCTTCCTCTTGTTCAATTCCTATATATAGTTCACTGAAACCTGGCACAGACATTTTTAATTTCCTGGTGAACCTGAACTCTGCCATGAAAATCTGCCCAAAGTACACACTGGGTCAAGATTTGCTTCAGTCTGGGAGAAGACTCTAAAAATGCAATTTGCGCTGGCCAGACTCTTGGGAAACAAAGATTTCCTATGTTCCATCTTCCTCATGATCTATTCCAAACTCCAGTGCCTTTAAATTAAAGACATCTTTACTTTAAAATCCTCTTCCTCCTAAGTGTTAAAGTCAAAGCCCAAAAGAGAATCTTTTGAGATGATGTTGATGAAGTCTGGAGAAGGACATAGTCTGTCTGAAATACCGATATGGGAACTTGGGAAGGAGTTGAGATATGAGTTTAGATAAATGAGAATCTGAAACCCACTGTAAAGAAAGGACTGGGCACATCAAATGTACAAACTAAGTAGGAAAAGTAGGACAGGAAGTCAGGATGTGAGAAGCATTAGGAATGGAACCAGAACTGAATAATGAAGGAGACAATGGTAGGGAAACAGAAAAAGAGTGAAAGTGCCTACAGTTGCTGGAGCAACTTTCCCACTGGAATGCAGAATGCCTTCAGAGTCTGGCAAAAAGGAGTAAGCCCACTTGGAGGAATATTTTCTTTCTCTCTCTGGTACATGTTGATCATGTTCTTTAGCAGCTACAGTTACTTCTTTATCTCTAGTGCTGTAATTCTGTTTTGATTTGCCTTTCAACTCTGCTGATGACTTCTGGAGTTTCAGATAACAGGACATTTGCTTTTTAAAATTTCTTCAGAGAGCATTCACAGTTCTTAAAATGACATTAAGGTTGCAAAATTGAAAACTTGGAGGTTGGCAAATGAGGTTAAGATATCATGGGCAACTTTAATCTCTTGTACATAGCATTATCATTTGGTTTCTAATTACATGACCATATACTATTTTTTTTCATATTACCCTGGTGCCTTTTGGTGGATGGCATGGATGATGCACAGGCAGTGAATCAGGTCTGTGTAATGATTGGCACCTGTATCACTTATTGCAGAAATTGGAAGGCATTTAGGGCGTGAGATACAGGACTGCAGCAACAGGGCTCTGAAGTTTTGAAGATACTTGTCTATCCAGTCTACCTCTTCCACTGCAGAAGTACAGAGTTCATTCCTGTAAAGCAGCCAATTGACATGAACTGTGAACATTTTCAGTACTATAAGAAAATATGCTTCTGCTATACTGAATTTGACACCTCAAGATAGTGGCTGTTGGACTGTTTTGGCTTAATCTCTCATCTCATACATCTCATATTTGGATGTATGAAATGATTGTGCTAATTCAAGTTCAGTACACAGGATGTTGCAAGACGATAAATTCATTAATGTTTGTGAATTCCTTAGATGCTGTGAGTGTTGTGAGTGCCCATGATGAGGGAAAAAAACCCTGGGGAAATGAATAATTCTATATTCAAGGTAGTACTTAAGTAATATATAACTAGTAAGACAAGAAAAGCAACCCCCGATATTAATACAGGCTAGGGGATGAAGACACTGAGAGCAGCCGTGCCAAGAAGGACTTGGGGGATACTGGTGGATGAAAAGCTGGATGTGAGCTGATAATGTGCACTTGCAGCCCAGAAAGCCAACCATATCCTGGGTTGCATCAAAAGCAGTGTGGCCAACAGTTCAAGGGAGTTGATGCTGCCCCTCTACTCTGCTCTGGTGAGACCCTGCCTGGAGTACTGTGTCCAGCTCTGGAGTCCTCAGCACAGGAAGGACAAGGACCTGATGAAGCAGTTTGGGGCGACACACGAAAATGATCAGAGGGCTGGAGCACGTCTCCTATGAGGACAAGCTGAGAGAATTGGGGTGGTTCAGCCTGGAGAAGAGAAGGCTCTGTGGAGAGCTTACAGCAGCCTTTCAGTACTTAAAGAGGGCTTATAAGAAAGGTGGGAACAAACTTTTTAGCTGGGCATGTTGTGATAGGACAAGGGGTGGTGGTTTTAAACTGAAAGAGGGTAGATTTAGACTAGATTTAAGGAAGAAATTTTTTACACTGAGGGTGATGAAACATTGGAAACAACTCTCAGGTTGCTTAGAGAGGTGGTAGATGCCCCATCCCTGGAAACATTCAAGATCAGATTGGTCAGGGCTCTGTACAACCTAATCTAGTTGAAGATGCCCCTGCTCTTTGCAGTGGGGTTGGACTAGATGACCTTTACAGGTCCCTTCCAACCTAAACTATTCTATGAAAAGTGCATTAAATCAGTATGAAAAAGCTGGATAGCATTTCACTTGTGAAGTACGTGGCTTCACAGTCTGTAGTGTAGTCTTTGCTGACATAATTTCATCTTTTGTGTATTCTTAATTCTGGCATTTCTAGTCTTTTCTGTTCTCTGGATGCAAAGGAGAGTTAAAGGGATCTTTTTTTGTTGTTGATTTTTGTAGGGGTTTTTTTGACTCAATACAGAATTAGACTACATTGCAGTCTTCAAAGTATTTCTATCACCAGTCCTGTGAAGTAGGAAGCCACTATTATCTTTACCTTACTTGGTAGGGGGGAAGGTAAGAAAGGAAGAGGATGATGTATTAGATGTGTAAATTAAAACCTTGTAGCCTCAAGCTTATATAGCAAATGGGGGATAAGCAAGTAGAGAGTGAGAGAGATATGTACCTCAAAGGATGACTCTGATCCCAAACAGACTGTATTAGGCTTCTGTATAGGTTGTTTGAAGTTAGGTGGAAAACTCACCCTCCTCTCATTTACATCTGGAGATTTCACTCTCCTCTTACATACATCTGGAATGACATTGAGATGTAACTGCTTCTGTCCGGATATATAAGGGAACAGGGCTTCTGAGTACCACTTCAGGTACATAACTCTAAAACACACATTCTTAAAATAACCAATAATTGTATGTGTTACCCTTGAAATACTTGATTTTTCTCCTGGACGTACTGCTGGACTGGAAGTCCAGTTTCTCAGTGGATGAAAGTATCTCCTCCTGAACTCATTGTATTCTGCATGGTCACTGAGGAATGTGATTTCCAGTCTTTATAAAAGTAAAATGTACTATGAAGATACTTAATTGATTTGAAGACTTAGTCAAAGAGTAGACCTGAATCATCTCCTTTCGCTCAGTAACAATGGTTATTGCCCATTGCATCAAGAAAGGCCTCTTAGCATGATGTGTCAGGGCATAGTGCCAGGCTATCACAGCTGCAAAGCATCCAGATAGAATTTGGCTCATATCCAGTCAGTTTAGAGCACACATGAACCAAACATGAAAATGCCTATATGAAGCTGTGTGGAATAAATACACTTAGTTACTCATTCACAGTTGTCTTGCAGAATTCATTTTGTGAATCCCTAGCTTTCCCCTCACTTTGAACTTCACAGTCTTCTAAGGAAATCTGTTACTGGTTAGGTGGGTGCTTAGAATTACATGTGCTACACCACCTTTGCATAGTAGGGTGACCACAAGTTGAACCTTGGTTTCCTTCAGTCTAGACTAAAGGTGCAATTAAGCAGCTTCAAATGATTGATTTAGGAATCTTTAAATTATTCTAAGGGGATTTGGATGTGATTTCATGTCATTTGTGTCACGTTTACGTATTGTATCATGCCAAGTTACAAAATATTTATATTGATTATCATTGATGGGAAGACTATAGTATTTGGAGAAGGTGCGAGGATGAAATAGCAAACACGCAAAATATTCTATGTACAGAAATATATTCTCAAATGTAGAAATACATTTTGTTATAATTAGCACAGGCTGAGTGCTCCTTAGGGTTGCATGGAGTTGGACAGGCAATTAAAGACACAGGGCACAGGGATCCTGTGGAGAATTCTTTCAGTTACCGAGAGTGTATAATGGAGACGAGCCATGTGTGTTCCTTTGCGTTGCACGGCAATTGCTGGAAGCCTTGAGCCACCAAACGAGGACCTGAAGAAGAGCTGTCTAGAATTGAATCATTAGGTCAAGATGAACTTAGAGTCTGAGAACTGTAAATGGTTGCAAATAGGCAAAAAGAGGAATGCAGAAAATTTCTTTGTTGGAGCCCGGGGCGCTGGGTGTTTCGGGCTGATAGCTGAACGCCGCCGGAAGTATTACAGGTACAGTGAGTTTTGTGTGGTGGCTCAGCTGTCTGCAGAGGCTGAGAAACTACAAAAGAAAGGGGGCAATCTAAAGACATTTTGCTAAATGCCTTTGAGATTGGCTGAATGTTTCAACCCTGTGAATATTGAGCTTTTTTGTAGGTGGCATAATGGAAAATTCAGTGCCTGACATCAGAGTTAATTTTGCTTTTTAATCTTGGTTTGATGAAAGGCCATGGAAGAGTGTGAATCTTACAGTTAGATGTAGCAAAGATTACCAAAAATGGACATTTTACCTCAGGTAGGAGATGTAAAAAAGGCAGTATTTGTTCTGGTCCAAAGAACAGATCTTCTTTTGGAACACATGAAAAAGGAAAATTAAATCAAAAACATTCTTGCCAAGACTAATATTGGTGGAAGACCTTAAGATAACAGGTCAGAAGCCAGAGAATTTTTTGCATGAAATTTATAAAAAAGCTGGATAAAACAGGCAGGTGAGCTTTGTGTAAGGCTAAGGATTGAGGGGTGGCAATAAAACAAAAAAAACACATAGGCAGAGTCTTTTCTGTCACTATATCCATAGGCTCACATGAGTCTGTTGATACCACAGTAGGGTAAAAAACCTTCTGGACTCTACTTCTACTGTCATTGAATTTGTTCTGAAGTCAAAACCTAAACAATTGTCACGACAAATAATTTGTATGTAAAAGTGATATTTTTTTTTCCTCTGAGACAAAATGACTAATGAAGCACTATGAAGACTGATCTATATTGAGACTTCTTAGAAACATTTTCTAGAACTTAATTAGATTTTATCTTCTTTTCTGGACTGTCTGGAATGTGTTAGGTGTGTATGTGCTTAGGTTGGAATTCCTTTTAGATGCTATGAGTGAGTTAATTTCTGTGCCTGTTCCTAGATGCTTGCTCCTTAAAAGAGTATATGCATTTTACTGTGAATCCTCATTAGAGGTAAAACAGAAATGTTCTAAAAGCAGAGATTAAAATCTTCGTGTAATAGTTGCTTGCAAATCCTTCAGCCATTGGACTGTTTAGCAGAAGTTGAGCACCTGATTTAAAGAAAAAAATTGCCCTGGGGAGGCAACTGAAAATTGTATCATCAGTCATGGAGGGTGGAGAGCCCAAGACTGTGATTTCAGAACCCACTTAAGCTGTTCTAAGTTATCATTGCTGATGGATAAGGTGGCCTGATGCTTGGCTGCATTTTCCAATCTCCTCCCTTGTACCAGAATTGACCATTCACAGAGCTGCGTTGTCAGCCAGATCTGTTCCCCGGAGTGCCCTTTTCAGCAGCAGCAAACACTTAAATTGGCTAAAATCAGTCATGATGCCCTGCAGTGTCCACACTGATCTCTTTCTTGGGGAGGTTCAGAGGCTTTTCTCTCTCTCTGGTGATATTATTTAAAAAAAAAAAAAAAAAAAAGAAAAGAAAAAAAAAGTTTGTCTTTTGTGTTAGGTGCTTCCCCTGAATCACCTATTCTTTCAGTGAAGAAGCATCAAGCTTCAATAGGCATCATCAATAGGCATCAAGCTCAGTCAGTAGTCTGGATTATCCGATCTGTGAATTATGTGTTCTATTTGATGGATTATTTTTTTTCCCATGAAATATCAAGGAATTAATTTAAATGTCAGCAAAATTAGCTGTTTCAGTGCCACTCCTTTTAGTGGAAATATTCAAGTTACTATGCTTGTCTTCCAACCCCAGACTGCTTCTCAGGTTTCCCCAAGATGCCAAAAGGCCCATCTGTTATCTTCACAGTTGCCAAAATCTCCTGTTTCCGTTTTGGCAATTACAATCTTTTGTGTTTTTTCTTTGCCAAAACTGTCTTTGGTATGGTAAAAACTGAAACTGGGAGAAATTTAAAATATGGGCACTTCAGGATCAAAGTAATAGAAACTGCTGTAGCGTGACAATATTTCCAACTTCATAAACATGTATGCTTGCTAGAGGTTACACATCTATCATTTAAATTTCACATTCTGTTGAATTTATAGTTTGCTGCAGAATTGGGATAGCATTATAAAATTTAGCTCCAGCTTCTTGTGGACTCTGAATCAAAAATGGGAAGCTGCACAGGTTTGTTTGCAGATCTGTATGTGTATGAGCAGTATCTAGGAGGAGTATATAAAAATGAATAATTTCTCTCTTTTTTTTTTTTTTTTTTTTTAAAAACAGAGGCTCCAACTTGGGAAAAAAGAAGCAACATATTTGTCACATACCAGGGTGTGGCAAAGTATATGGGAAAACTTCACATTTGAGAGCTCATCTGCGCTGGCATTCCGGAGAGCGTCCATTTGTTTGTAATTGGATGTTCTGTGGCAAAAGGTTCACTCGCAGCGATGAGCTTCAGCGACACCGAAGAACGCACACAGGTTTTCAGTCTTTGATTCTGCTGCATTTCACTAAAGGAGTGTCATGGAGAGGGCTTGGATAAGTAACTTTTAAGAGGAGAAGAGATCTTTGCGTTGGGTTGATTTTAATGTAGTGTGACTTTTCTTAAAATCAGCTAATATTTGAAGCTAAGCATACACTTTGGTTTCTCTAGTAAATCTGAGGAGGAAGAACAGATACCTTTTTTGATTCAGAACTGACATTTAAGCTAATATTTAATAGAGCTTAATCAGAATACTTTGATTCAGGTTCAGCAATGCATTTAATTTGTTTGAACCAGATTAGACCTGTGGTTCCAGCTTAGAACTTCAATAATTTTCTTTCATTTTAAAAAAGGAAAATAAAAATAGGGGGCTAGGTGTCCAAGAATACTGGATGTCACTCACAAAATCAAGGAAAAGCATGTGATGGTGCATCCTTCTACATCTGCTAGTTTCATGATGTCCCTGATATCAGGGACTCTGAGCTCGGATTTCTTCTTTTGTTTAATACGAAGAAAAGAAATTAGTCTAGATCTTCCACCTTTTGAAGTAACAGTTTGTTTTAAATCTATTGTCTGTATTCTTACAAACTGAACCTGTACTAACATTCTAGAATGTTCAAACTAGAGGATGCTTACCTTTTAAAATGAAACTATTTCAAAAACCCAGTGACAATAGATTATAATTTATGTGCTTATCAGCATTTATATTGCTTAGAAAACTGTCTTTCCCATGTCTATGAAAAATATTTCATCTTTTGAACTTAATGGTGTCCTTTTGTCGGACATGTTGAATGCTTGAACCCAAGCTGGGATGTTACCATCTGTCTGGATGGTAGACAGACAGATGGATTTAAAAAAAGAGAGGCCAGTTGAATGATCCAGCTCAGAGGGTATGGTTAATGGCTCCTAGTGTTTTGGCGGACCAACAAAAAGTAGAGAATGATAGGGATCTATCCTTTGACCTGTTTTAACATCTTTGTCACTGACCTGGAGGAGGCAACAGAGTGCACTCTTCTTAGGTTTGTGGACGACACCAAAGTGGGGCAACCAGTGAATACATTTGAGGGCAAGGCCGCTCTTCAAAGGGACACAGGCTGAAAGAATGGGCTGACAGGAACTTTCTGAAGTTTAAAAAGGATAAATACAAAGTACTGTGCCTGGGATGGAATTAACCCTTGCAGCAACACAGGCTAAGCACTGACTAGTTGGGAAGCAACTCTACTGAAAAGTACTTGTGAGTCCTGACAGACAAGAACAGGAGCAAGGATGGCTGCAAGGATGTCAGAGACACTAGTTCTAGCGACAGGTTATCCCCTTCTCCTCAGCATTGGTTAGACTGCATCTAGAATCTGGTTTTCAGCCCCCACTATAAGACATTGATCAACAGTACTGGGTTCACTAAAGGGTGACCAAGATGATTGTGAAGCTGGAGCATTTGCCTTATGAGGACAGGCAGTAGGAACTGGGCTTATTCAGCTGCACAAAGAGAAGAGTAAGGGCAGGGAGGATCTTAATAGCAACCACCTAGTGCCTTCAAGGCCAACATTAAGAAGACAAAGACAGACTTTTCATGGTGGTACACTGGTGAGAGATGTCTGTCTGGATGAGAGACAACAGACATAAGTTGAAACAAGAGTGGTTCAGACCAGATATAAATTAAAACTTTTTCATTGTGAGGACAGCCAAGCACTGGAACAGCATGCCCAGAGAGTTTCTGCAGTCTCCTGCCTTAAAGATTTTCAAGACCAAACTGGATAAATTCCTGAGCAACCTCCTAGCTGGCCCTGCTTAGAGAAAGATCAGACTAGAGACCTCCAGAGGTCCCCTCAAACCTGAATTGCCCTATGATTTTGTCTGGCAGTCTTAAGTGTGATTCTACAGGAGCTCATGTGGTCTTCCCTGTCCATCATTTGGCAGGTTTTGTTCTCCTCTGAAAAGTTATTTATTAGTAATATTTGCAGTGAAACTTAGCAGGCTGAGGATATGAGATGGTAATATTCCTTAGCTTGCCTGAAAGATCTCCCCAGTGTCAGTGAGACAGAAAAAAATAAATTAATTATTTTGAACTAATTGTGTGTCTAGAAATCTAACACACAAGTTTATCATGTTGGATTGCTTTTCTCTTCGGTATAGGTGTTGTTAGAATTCTGGGCCTTAAAGGCAGTAAGTTATCTCACATTTTGGTGTACATGTGATATTAATGTTCTTGAAAGTGTGGTATTTTTGATGTTCTTGAAAACATTTTTTTTTCTTATCTTCTGTGCCAGGTGAGAAGAAATTTGTCTGTCCAGAATGTTCAAAACGCTTTATGAGAAGTGACCACCTTGCCAAACACATTAAAACGCATCAGAATAAAAAAGGTATTCACTCTAGCAGTACAGTGCTGGCATCAGTGGAAGCAACACCTGATGATACTTTGATTACTGCAGGAGGAACAACACTTATCCTTGCAAATATTCAACAAGGTTCTGTTTCAGGAATAGGAACTGTTAATACATCTGGCACCAGCAATCAGGATATTCTTACCAACACTGAAATACCTTTACAGCTTGTCACAGTTTCGGGAAACGAGACAATGGAGTAAATATTACACAAGATACCTATTAATTGTGGTTATTTTTATACAGTAGTGAGAAGAATATTGTTCCTAAGTTCTTAGATATCTTTTTATTGATGTGCAAAAATTTTTGGATTGATAGTAACTTGGTTATACATGACACTGAAATGCCTTACTTTGTATGATATTCCATAGTATATTAAAATGGTAAAATTGCATGGGTTTTGTAGGTACTTTTGGAATCTAGAAGAGATGAAATTTTACCAAGTTATATTAAAAAAAAAAAGAATTTAACGATGGAAATGGTAGTCTAACCAAATGCATCAATCCTGTGTGGTTTAGTGTAAAAAAAAATGAGAACATGTTGGTATTTATCTATTGTAAGATAAAAGAAGTTGATGGGTGAAAAGAAATCATGTTATGATAAAAGAAATTTTGTAATTTTCTTGATGACTGGAATTTTTATTATGCATAACTGACAAATCAAGTTTCCAAGCAAATGTTACATAGTGTAGGCTTTACTTAGCTCATCAACTTGTCATTTTGAAGCTAATTATTTTAATTAGGTTAACTATGTACAATATTTTAAGCATTACTCTTGTAAGATTTTGAAAACTACATTTTAACATGGAACTCTAGGGATAGTCACCTTTTAAATCCTATTGAAAAGCCATGTTTAAGATTTAATTTGCCAAAATGATGTCTTGTTAATATTCTTTCAATAACCAAGGTGGGCAATATAACCAATGTTTAAAAAGCCTAAAATGTTAAAAATATGTATAGGTTGAGGCATTTGGGTGGTAAGGCAAATGTTATAGTGAAGTATATCCCTTCTTTTGAACATTGGAGGACCAAAAAAAAGGTGTATTGCGTCTCAGCAGTGATTTTTATCAAATCTTTTTCCAAAAAACATCTGTCTGCCAGGGCCTTAAAAGCCATCGTGTAAATTACCGGTAAAATATAACATATGCAAATACAACAGAAAAATCACTTCCATATTGACAGTACTCCCAAACATATGGATATAGTCATAGTGAACTAGGGGTTTTATGAGGTTTTTATTTGTTTGTTGTTTAGTTTTTGGTTAGTCAATCTGCATTTAAATATCAGCCATCTTTCCTTTTTTGCTTCTTCCCTAAAAATTGTATGTATCCAGTACATTTAACTGATAAACATATATGTTTTTTATTATGCTGAATTTTCTTTTTATTTTTTAATTACTGTTTATATTTTCAATTATAGAAAAATGTACAAAATGAAGTTATATAGCCAGTCTGTAAGTGCTATACCATTTTCAAAAAAATGTACAACAATAATTACTGCAGTTCACCTATTTACAAACATTTGGAAATCTGTTCATTTGTTATTCTTAAAACCACCTCAAATTTAAAGGCTACCTTATTGTACGTTTAAAGTGTATTATAACAGTGTGGTAGTTAATAAAACACTATTTTTTTTTCTTTTGACTTGAGTGTACTGTACTTCTTGCTAACTGACAAGGTGTAGCTTTGTTATATGTCTCGAAATATGTCTTGAAAGCCTGAAATGTTTTATTATTTTGCACTAGATGGTGGGAAGTAGATGTGATGTTTCCTTTCCTTATGGGCAACGAGATGATAATATATGACCTTCTTGCTCTCAAAAGAACACACATTTGTATTTGCACAGGTGGGTACATACTACAGGCTCTGTTGGTGTAGTGGTAACTTTTTTAACATTATGCTGAGCAGGGCACAAAGGAAACATAGGAAATGTATCCTATACAGTACAAAAATAAAGTTGCTTTTAAGTCCCCTGAGACTTACATGCCACAACAGAGACAGTCTTGATAGGGAACTGTGGCT
The DNA here is from genome assembly GCA_004320125.1 of Scolopax mira. Lineage (NCBI taxonomy): Eukaryota > Metazoa > Chordata > Aves > Charadriiformes > Scolopacidae > Scolopax > Scolopax mira. Next base: position 66,192 of record BJBW01006143.1, read on the forward strand.
AAAAGGGATAATGGCCTTTTGCTTAAAGGATAGGAAGAAACGGGGAAAACACCGTAAGCTTAGAAAATATGACTGAAAGAGTGAGGTGATGGTTTTAGATGGAGTAAGAAAGATCAGCAAAAACTGTGAGATTAGAGTGATCATTGTATATGATGCTGTAATGAAAGTGAAAATATTGTATTTGTGAAGTCTAAAATCTTGGGACTATCAAATGGACAGAAGACAAACCAGGATAATGTAGGGTAATCCAGGAAGAGGCCAGCCTAGAAAAGAGAAGTGGAAAAAGTCATGAAGGGTAGATTTTAATGGAAAAAATTTAATGCAAATCTTTTTAGATTCAGAGCAACAGGAATTGACAGGCACAGAGAAAAGGGAGTTAATTCACCATCAGCTTAATCTTCTATTTAATAAAATAGTGAAATTGGTTAGTATGGCACAAGGGGAGCAGCTTAAGAGAGAAGACAGTTCTGCTTAGACTTGCACAATTCCGTGGGTGTTATCAATTGTATCTTAACATGCTCTGAATCCACTTCCTTTAGGCAGGTGAATGGGCATGGTTTCTAAAAGCTGTTTTAGTTCACAGAGCATGTTGATGTAAATTACTTCCATTTGTAATACTTAGATTCTGTTTTTCATCTTGTCAGCCATTTGTAGCTATTTTAGTGTGTTATTTTAAGAGAGAGGGAAGAAGGTTACTTTCATACTGAAACTGCTTTTCAATACAAAAGTTTTATGGGCATAACAATTTCACTGATGTGCATCTGTGGATGATGGTGTTTCGATGCCTCATTGCTGACGATGAGATTGCTTTATTTCTCAACTTTAATGCTCAATACATCAAGTGGTTACTTTAATTAATGTTTAGGTGGCTCAGTTTTTCAAAAGCATATTTTGTGGTTAAGAAGCTTCAGAAGGTAGAAGCTTTGTAGGAAGAAGGCTGATGGAAAACCTGCAGTTTTAGGGCTGTCTGCCTAATGGCTCACAGCCACGGTGTTTGTGTTATTTGAGAATGCCGTTGCATGTGTTCACATGTTGCGTGATAGTGATTTTTGAAAGATCTCTGCTCACCTCCAGGGCAAAGGTTTATGAGCCCAAGTATGAGATCTTTGGTGTATCTAGGACTGTTGCTAACTTCTGGCTTTCTCTTGTGGTCATTATAGCAGCTCATATGACATCAAACAAAATTCTGCACTCTATAGGTGGCTTTCTGAATTTATCTGTGAATCAGATCTCCATAGGTTGATGATAGTGGTTGTTTGCTGTGCTCGTTGCTTCTTATTGGTACAATTTGGAACATTTTACATAATTATTTTCATCAGGCTTCCTCACTTGTATAATTTTTTAGTATGTTAGCCTTCAGATCCATGGATGGTTTGTGTCTTTTGCAGTCTGATATAATCAGTAATTAAGAAGACCTTAAAACTGGTTCTGCAAGAGAGCATGAGCTTGAGAGCAGCCCATGTTACCAATTTCAGGAGTTGGGGTACTTGCTTTCAGCAAATATAAGGCCTGTACATATACTTGCTTATAATCTATGTATTCTTTGGCTCATTCATGAATGAACTAATGGTTAATCCTTGCAAGTTATAAACAACTACCAATTCTTGCAGAGAACAAGAGGTTTTAATCATTGCTACTTACCAGGGCAAGGGGCAGTATGACTAAGGAGAATGATACGATCACTGAAACACTTGTGAGGAGCAGGATTTCTGGTTTGAAGATTCAGATTTACTCTGTGAAGGGATTTCACACACTCTTCTTTCAGCTTGTCTGAACAAGATATAACAGGCTTTGGTTTGAGGTATTTTGAGATGCTGGAATCAGTAAGATAAGCCTTCCCGATGGCTTCAGGAAAGTTCTGATAATGTTCTCTAACAAGTTGTTCTGGGTGTTGGGGAATAAGGGAATGGTGCTAATAGTCAAGTGGTTCTTAGTTCCTTTAAGTAAAGAATTAATGAGCAGGTGGCTGGTTTTCCTCCAGATTATCAGCAGAAGTGCAGAGCATGCACTGTAGAACAGGGCAGAAGCAGCTGATGTGGCTGACTCAGATCTTACCTGGCAGATGATATTTTCAATAGAAGGGACACCTCCATTTGATGCTCCAGAATTGCCGTTCATTACTACATCAGTTTATTCTGGTACATCTTTCCTATAATCTGTGTCTGTAGGACGTCTGCTATAATCTTAGATATGTAGGTGCTTTAGGCAGTGTCAGGTATTGCTCCAAATGGGATCGGTATTTATCACAAGAACCTGTGACCACCCCTCTTCCTGGCAATGAAAAAGTGGTCTTATTGGGGAGCCTTCCACCTCTCTTGTCCAGATACGTCAGTCCTTCCCAATTCCTGAGATGTCCAAGAGGCCACACATGGAATAATAATAAAAATAAGGTAAGAGGAAAAATAATTTTTGCAGCAGTCCAAAGATTCAAGTTGTCCCTTTGCTTAGAATTGTGCTGCATGCCTTTTTTGCCCAGTGTCTCAGCCGTTATGCTTGGAAAATAACTATTTATAAAATGTATATATAATTTAATTTTTAGCTACACAATATAGGATATATAGGATATACTGTGTTGTATGTAAGAGTTACCTACCTTTTTCTGTATATCTGTATCTGGGGAGGTAATATATTATTTGAAGATTCTTCATTTTCACCCAGAAGCCAGAAATATTCCTGCCAGTGAAAACCTATCCTTCGCTTCAGTGGTGAGTCTCTGCCATCTCTGACTGTCGTATCTACCTACAAACTGTGTAGAGTAAATCTAGATCTAGAATTGCTAATACAATGAAAATTTAACAAGTTTGCATGTTTTGAAATTAAGGAAAACATAAACCAGTCTGCAAAGTAATAATACACAAGTGCTATTCTCTGATCATCCAGCAGAGAAAGACCCTGTACTGTCCTTAGTCACACCAGTGGGGTACTGGTGGTTTCTGAAAGACTGTATCAAAAGGAAACATTTTATATGAGGGATTCTACGTAAGTTTCCTTCTTTATTCTTGAAAACAACAAAAGAAAAGCCATTTCTGATGCCAACTGGAGAGCCTCAATGTAACTCCAGAGCTGACTTACACATCTTGACACTGAGTCCCTATCCATGCAAGTTGGAACACATTCTCAAGCCCTATCATTGCTAAGTTTGCAGAGCAATGCTCTGAAAATTATCTGCGAGGAAATAACCTTCCCTTCCCTGCTATGCTTTCTCTTTAGTCAAAAAGCCCAAATCCACAGATTTTTAACTCAACATGAGATGGACATCACCAGGAAAACGTTCCAAAGCTAGACTTGGAACTATTCATTGCTTGTGTACAGCTTTCCTATTCCCTCAGAGAGCTCAAATCTTGGGCATGCTAGTGGCATGCCTACAGATAGAACAAGATTTACTTCTATATGTCTTAAAATGCATTTACATTTTTCACAAAACTACTTGAAGAACAATACCTTCGCAAGGATTATAGACTGCTAGATCTGCGTAGCAAGTAGTGTATCAATGATTAGTTGATAAGCAGTATCATATAATCCACACACCTTTCTGCAGACAGGTTTGTCAAGTAAGGACCTCTTGGACCCTGATGAGAAAACCATCCAAGAGATGGTTGAGCTAGGTTCTAGGCATGGACAAAATATCACTGAAAGCTTATGTTATACAAAGGAGTCCCTCACTTTCAAATATCTTGGGCCACCAACCCACCCCCACACATTTTTAAGATATCCCTATTGTTTTTGTAGAACTAGCAAGCTATGCAAAATATTCACAGAATTTTATCCATAATTTATGTACAAAACCCACAAATGGCTACTTCTTCACAGGTGCTTCCTAACTGGATGGCTTTTTTTCCATCTGGTTGTGTTTTGATTTGACAAACACTTAGGAGAATAACAGTCTACTCTGTTATGTTTCAAGCAACTATTGTTACTGTGTTAAGAAATTACACCATAGTAGAAGTTTGCAGGGAAAATCACTGGCATTCTGTGCATATGTTCACCTCATGGTGGGCACATCATGATGGGACTGATCTACATTTACTGGTTAAATTGATTCTTAATTTCTGTCATTTCTGTCTAGGCCGTTGCATGAGTCATTATCAGTACTTAGGCAAGGTAGTTGGATACAAATAATTACTATTGCTTCTGTTGAGTGTGGGCTTTGGAGACTTTTTTATTTATTTATTCTGTGAACCATTCTTTTCCCTGATACTGAAGTCTGATTGTGGCACTACAAATAGTACTGCTGGAAGGCTTAATGGTGAAAATGATGGTTTCTGAAAGGGAAGAATCCATGTCTTGTATTGTTATCTTGTCTGTGACCTGCTCTGGGACCTTCCACAGCCTTTTCACTTCTCTGAGCTCCTGCTATTTCTGGTCATGCTCTTTGCCTGTTTTAGAGGCGTCGGGGACAGGTTGATCTGGTACAGCTGTATCTCTTACTATGTAAGCCTTGGATCCCTGTTGGGAACTGCTACAGCCTGATATAAAGAAGCATTTAATGTTCAAGTCTGTTTGGAGCTGATACAGGGCTTTATAGTAGCACTTCATCATAGTTCAAGAGCAGCACTGGGGAATGGGTAAGAAGTGCTGAGGTAAGTGAGCTGATAACAAGCAGCTTGTTAGTACCAGACACTGAACCAGCCATTAGTAAGAGAGTGGTTGTGTGGCACAGCTTATGGGCTGGTAGGAAGACAAGAGCTAGGAGTAGATGGGCTCGACAAGGGATTTGGAGCAGGGCTGGAGAAGGCTGTGGAGACACACCACACAGTAAGAACTGATATAATTTATGGGTCCTAATTCCTGGTACTCCACTGAAACCTTCTAGGGCCCAGGTTCCATCCAAATGGGAGTGCAGGGGGACTGTAGATGGATTAGACGAGATGCAATAAAGTGAGGAAAGGGGACAAGAAGGCAAAGTCTGAGTGCTGCATAAAACTTTCCAGCACTCATGATGCTTTCATAGCAGTCCTTACTGCCTTTTGCTTCTTTACTGCTTTGTGCATAGCTTATTTTTCTGTCCTAGTTCTCCTGCCAGGCACCAGATACCATAAACCCAGCAAGAGGGCACATGCTAGACAGGTTTGCCATAGATCAACATTATTGCTTGAGGACTAATAAAACTTGTATCTGGCAGTATGTACTATTGAAGGCAATTTATGACAGAGGAAAATAGATTTGCTTTAAAGACTGACTTGTGGACTGCTGCTTGAGTGATGTCTTGGCTGAATCCTCTCCTTTCATTTTGGATACAAGGATACCATGTTTTCGGAACTGGATTGCAAATTAAGCACGGCGGGGTGGGGCTGGAAGGGGGAAGGGGAGGAGAGAGGAAAAGGAGAAGGGCTTGGTCCTGTGGCAAAATCAAGCTTGTTTGCCTTTTCACCTCCACAGCTCTCTTGCATATTGGCTTTATTTATTGTCTGAAAAAAAGCTGTGTTTTTTGCCTACGGTGGTTAGAGCTGATCTAAGCTGCTCTCTTGTCGTATAAGCTGGCTGCAGCCAGCCTGTGATGGCAGTCTAGACCCAGGCCCCACAAGGGATCCACAGCCCTGTAGCTCCCCAGCCACCACTCCACTGCAGCCACCTCCACAGGCATTCAAACACACACACACTGAGCACAATTCAAGTAACATTATTTATTTTGGAAGCCAGTCCAAAGGGGCTGGCCTGGGTTCTGCTTGCAGTGGGGAATCCTATGGCCCATCAGTAGGCCAGGCTGAGGCTGAGCAGGGGCTGAGGGTGGTGAGGGGCTGGTGGAAGTGTGGGCCAAGGGTGCAAGCATGTGGCATTGGGCTTCATTTTTAAGCTTTTTTCGGTCAGCGTGCTGAGTGAGAAGTGAGAAGTCACCATGGCTGTGAGGGGGTATCATAGCGAGGCCAGCACCTTATGTTCTTGGCTTAAATCCGTAATTCCATCTGAGGCTATTTGTGCCAAAGCTGCCATCTGAGACAAGTGGTTTGGTCTTAGTTTTTCCATGTATGTTTGTAGATGTTTTTATGAAATGTAATGTGTCCTAAATATTTAACATCTTGAAATGTTTCCAAAGGAGCTATTTTGTAAATAACACACCTTTTAAAATTATATCAATACTTATTATCATTTTGGGATTTCTCTTATGTTGCCTTCAAAAAAGGAGAGCCCACCAATCAGCATTTTTCCTGAAGAATTAAAATAGTACCTTTTTCAGTTGTGCTATATAGCTTTTATATATATATATGTCCAATTATGTATTTGCTTGTCTGAGATTTGGAGCAGGAGGCGTTCTCTAGCTTCTCTGGAAGTCTTAACAGTCTTTAGAGGAAGGAATAGGTATAAGAAGTATTTCAAAAGCAGGAGGATCTGCTATATTTTATAGTTTTCTCTCTCCGTCTACATACGATACTGAACACTAGTTAATGGGAATACAGAGCAATCATGAATGAGCTCTGACTTGAGGAGCAGAGTAAGGGAGGTGAACTGTCACCTCCCAGTGCTAATCCTCTCACTGCCTTTGTTTTCAGCCTCACTTAGCAGACACTTCATCCATAGCTCTCCAAATTTCCTGGAAGTTCCTTTGCTCCTGTCTCTTCAAGCAAAAGTAACATCTGTTTCCTGTCTGTTTATTTGTGGTAGGCAGAAGGCTTTGGGGTAGAAATGGTCAAAACTTCTTTGTTCTGTCCTGCTTATGAGAGACGCAGTGTGAAAAAACAGAAGACCCTGCTCTCGAATGTTATGACCTTGATCTCAAACACTTAAAAAGGGTGAAAGAGTTAACTGTGGCCAGACATCACTGCAAGGGAGCTTTACATCTGTGAAAGTTAAGTAAGGTAAAAGAGCTATTTGTGAATGCCTCTTGTTCAGTCATTGCATACATCTTAAAATCCATGCAAGACTGTATTATCTCATTCATATAATTTCATACAATAAAGTCTATACAAATCAGAAAAAAAACTCCAATCTCACTCTTATTAAAAAATATAATTAAATGCACAAATTCATAAATGCAAACAAGTTTTATGGTTTTGTTTTGGTAAGTCTCACATCTACTTCTATAACAAAACTGAAGGATTATAGAATGAATCATAGATTGGATTGCCAGAGTAAAGCTCAGTTCAATGTTATGCTACAAAAAATTAGTCAAGTGAAACACGTTTATTATTTTGAGTAAGGGCTAAAAATTTTCTCACAATGTTCATGACTTTTTTTATCATTTAGCAAGATATTAGTTTTGAAATTCAGTTGCAGATACTGTAAGAAGATTCTAGGATAAGAGCATTTGAACAGTTGTAAAAGATTACAACAAATTTTTTTTTTTAAATTAATGAAGTTACTTAAAATAACCACACCACCAAAACCCTCACACATTTGACATGTCAAATATAAACAATTTGCAACCTGAATGTTTAAAGACTGGTGTATGCATGCATAATGTGATTTGTTTTTCAAGTACACTGTTCCATACGTATTAGTGGTTCCTGCAATTTAAATGATGTCTCTCTTTGAGTTTTAACCTGTGCTTAATCTGAGGAATACTTGAAGTAGCAATAACTGGAAAAGACTGCAAAGGCCAAAAGTTTTCTACTCTTTTCTTGTTTAGTTTCTATTTTTGGCAGCGCAGTTGGTGATCTGTCAATTCAGTGTATGCATGAAGATTTGTGCATAGCAGACAAGTGAAATGTGGTCCTGCAATCCTAAGACTTCAAAAACAGGCTGAGATACAGGTACAGTATTTGATGCTTACCAGGTACTGTGAGGCTTCATTGTTTATAAAAGAGATCTTGTTTCCTTCAGTATATATACTTCATATATTCAAACTTCTTAAGACAAAGAAATATTATTGCTTGTTTTCTTGGAGCATGAAAATTTTCCACATTCTGAGGAAGGTAAGTCATGAAAGGGTCCAAGACTAGTTACAAGCAAGCATCTGAGCTTGGAGAACATGCTTTCCTGCTTCTCTTCAGCCAGGTAAGCATAAATATTTTCATGAAACTATTTAATAATTTATTTCCATGCTGTTCTCTCTTATTCTTTTCATTTCAAAAAAAGACTACGGAAAACATTCTAAACATCTATCCAGTTATTTGGGTTCATCCCAAAGAGTGTGGCAGAATCTTGTCCTCCTTGATGTTCAGTGGATGAAGAATTTCATTCAAGGTGTTAATTTGAGATAGCTTCTTTAATGGGAAGCATCCAGCATATTTGGGTCAGAAGCAGACTGCTTCTGTCAGTCATCTCTCTGTCTTAACATTTTATTTATCTTTACTCTCTCTATTATTTCTATCCTTTTAATCTGTCTTGTCTCCCTGTTATAGAAAGTACAAAGTATACATTTTTAGCCTTTCTGTGCAATTTTTAGATGTAAAAAATATTGTACAATAAATTACTGACTTTTGCTAGACTCCTCTTGATATAATTTCTGCTGTTTCTATCCATAACTTCACCAAATTCTGGAATAGTTGTCTCTTCCATTTTTAAAGGATGAAAATGAGAGCAATGTCGTCATTCAAAATTTGTAATTTACCATAATCCAAGTATCATCTGTGAGAGACCAGAATCTAACTCAGGCTAAGCTTGGCCCTCCAAGTACTCGGCCATATGGAAAGGCAATTAATTTGAATGTTGTGACCATCTATGAGAAGAGAGATGGCTTTAACTGCCACAAACTTTATGGTTGTAAATTTGTTAAACAAATAAAGCTGCATAGAGAAACAGAGGAGTACTGCCTACAATGACACCCTGAAAAAGCAAACTGTGAGCTACCAGCTTAGAAATCTGCTAGTTAGTCTTGTAGAATGGAACTATTTCCAAAACCCTGAAAGCACAATTAGAGGTATGTCAAGAAAAGAATAGATTCAGTACTGCTTATGGAAATAATATATTGTTGAAATGGAGGCTTCTGTACTCACACAGAAGAGAATGAAAAATCAGGAGAGTGCACAATGATAGCAAACCTCTTAATTCAGTTTCATAGAATCATGGAATCATATCACAGAATCTCTGTGGTTGGAAGGGACCTCTGAGATCATGGTGTTGAAAGGGACCTCTGGAGATCATCTACTCCAACTCCCCCACCAGAGCGGGTCTACCTAGAGCACGCTGCACAGGAACCTGTCCAGGTGGGTTTTGAATGTCTCCAGAGAAGGAGACTCCACCACCTCTCTGCGCAGCCTGTCCCAGGGCTCTGCCATTCTCATAGTAAAGAAGTTCCTCCTCACATTTAGGAGGAACTTTTTATACTCAAGTTTGTGACCATTTCCTCTTGTCCTGTCACTGGGCACCACTGAGAAAAGACCAGCCCCATCCTCCTGCCACCCTCCATTTAAGTATTTGTAAGCATTGATCAGATCCCCCCTAAGTCTTTTCTCAAGACTAAAAAGACCAAAGTCCCTCAGCCTCTCCTTGTAGGAGAGATGTTCCAGTCCCTTAATCGTCTTTGTGGCCCTTTGCTGTACCATCTTCAGTACTTCCCTGTCCTTGAACTGGGGGGCCCAGAACTGGACAGAGTATTCCAGATGGGGCCTCACCAGGGCAGAGTAGAGGGGCAGGATGACCTCCCTTGACCTGCTGGCCATGCTTTTCTTGATGCACCCCAGGATGCCATTGGCCTTCTTGGCCACAAGGGCACATTGCTGGCTCATGGTCATCCTGTTGTCCATAAGAACTCCCAGGTCTTTTTCGTCATGGCTGCTCTCCAGCAGGTCAGCCCCCAACCTGTACTGGTGCAGAGGGTTATTTCTCCCCAGGTGCAGCACCCTACATTTGCCCTTCTTAAATTTCATTAGGTTTCTCTTGGCCCAACTCTCCAGCCTGTCCAGGTCTCACTGGATGGCGGCACAGCCTTCTGGGGTGTCAGACACCCCTCCTAGTTTTGTGTCATCAGCGTAAAGGAAATCATATAAGAATCCTAATCTTTCCTGGTAGAAAGAAGGAAAAAAAGAATTCTATATGATTATTAAGAAAGAGAAAGGAAGTTGAAAGGAAAGTACTTTTCGGTATAATTTTTGATTATTATATAAGAGGGTTTTTGAATTTTCTTTTTTTTTTTTTTCCATGCTGTTTCTATCTTAGATTCAATTATGTGCTGACTTCCTTGCACTTGATTTGGCTTTGTTGGAAGAAGGTTAAATGGCATGGTCAGCACACGCTGCTATTATAGAAATTCAGTTAGACTGGAGTGAAGACAAATAGTAAAAATCTTCTGACTAAACTTTTTTAAAGACATATCAGAATAGATTTTGAAAGAAAAGGTGGAGCTACCTGAGAAATAGTGTTTCCTCTGATGGGGGGAAATGCTTATAAAATACAATGAGAGAAAAAATGTAGCATCTCTGTCTGGCAGGGAAAATGGGGAAAAGAAGCTGATGGAAACAAATTGCTAGATGAAATAAAAAAAGTATTTGGCAAAGAAGCAGAGGAACACAAATGCTGAAAGAATCCTCAACAGCTTACTATCCTTAGAGGCCAATTAAACCTGAATCAGTCAGGAAAGACAGAAAGAGCCCTCCTTGGGCTTAATGAAAATTTGTATCATCAGGCAAAATAAAGCCCTGAGATTATTGGCATATAAAACATAGAATGCTAAGAGAAACAAGCTAGTTTGGCTATTAATGATACCAGGGTAGTATTTACATTTAAAACAAAATATATTTGTAAGATCTTTGAAGGTTTTCTGTGTCCATCTGTATATTAACAAAAAATCAGCTCCAGCTGACAAAATAGTGTAATGAAGCAAATATGCCCCCAGGTTCCAGCTGCCCAAATCACTGTTTGAAGGCATCTGACTAAGAAACAAATTAGAAAATATCTTCAGAAAAATGCTAACTAACCTGGTGATCAGGTCTTTTAAATACTTCTAAACACCGTACTTAGCAACTTTTAACAGCAATCACTATGCTTTTAAAGACTGGTCAGCATTTGCTTTTAGAAGTTGATACGTTGCTTTGCAGGAGCCTGCTGAAGCTTCTCTGTTAAACTTCATTGTTGTATGGTGTATTGGAAGGATATAAACATCACCATAAACCTAGTTTGTAGTAAGGGCACCAGTTACTCAAAATGGTAAAGAGAAGACAGACAAAGTTATGCCTCTTGCCCTGTGTCCCCATACCTTGGACAACCTGCAGCATTTTAAGAGTGAGGCAATTGAAGACTATTTTACTAACATGTCAATTGCCATAAAAAGAAGATTGGGTAGGAAATTCCTGCTTTCAGTTTTCCTATAAATCTCCCTAAAGACTCAGATTTGCAACTCAGGGCTCAAATCAATACTTCTCAAATTCCTGCTTTTCAGACATATAATTTTAGCATCTTCAAATAAGCATATGCTGAAACTCATATGACTGCCATCTTAGTTGTTGTGAAAGTCAGTTGTAGTCTAGGTTGAACACTACTGTCTCTCTACTTTGATCATAGTGAAAAGTTTAAAATGGACTTTGAGTTTAGAAAGTTTAAGAGGTGGGATTTGAAAATCCCAAATTAAAAAGGGTAAAAGGAACCAAGGAATAATTTATATTTGATCTAGAAATAAATAATGCAAATAATATTCCATGTCTCATTGATTAACTTCCTTGGGCAGGGGAAAAAGCCTCTGGTTATGGGCTTGATAGAGAAGATGAGTCCTCATCCAAAGAATTTTTTTGTGTGCTTTGCAAAGGATTTCCCGTATTTGCTCATCGTTTCTTTCAAAATTCAATTGCAAAATTTTAAAAGATCTCTGAACCTATTCCTGCGTGCTTTAAAGTAATCAATCTTATTCCTTTCCAACTGAAACAGTTATGATGCCTAACCACATGCAGTGCCTGAGTACGTGAAAATGTGTTTTGAAAAGCAGCAAAGTAAAGAAATCTTCTTGAAGAATTAATGGCAGCAAGAACTTACCCTTCCCCTAATGGGTGGAAACCATGGATGGAGCTGAAGAGTAAGTACTCATTCTGTGTGCTGTATCTGATTATCAGTATAAACCAGTGCCTGGGAACAGAAGTGGATGACAAGAACACACATGTGAAATTCTCATAATACTTTTTTGTTTAGTTTAGTGAAATCAAAATAAGACTTTTTTTTTCTCTTTATAAAGAAACGGTAGAGTTTTTTCCTTTATTTTGTTCTCATGATGCCCAGTAACACATACCAACCTGTATCTGCTATAATATCATATTAAAATCTACCAAGGCAACAATTTTCCTATAGAAGAAGGAAGTGTATATCCACATATACATGAAAAGTATATATACAAAATACATAAAACTTGGGTGGCAAGGACTAATTTTGTTTCCTAAGATACAAATTTGAAAGGGGAATGCTGAAGACCTGTTTATCATTTATTTTTATGTTCTCATTAAAATAAAAATATGAAGTGGTTGAAAATATTCAGATCCAGAACAGATCATTATTTTTGTTATTCACCTCTCCAGAATTCCTGTGCTTGAATTCAAAGGAGGGCAATCCCAATTTGTGTCTTCTTGTTTTACTCTGCAATCTAAACTGTTGACCTTTCTCTTAGGCCTCATCATGAAGTTGCATAAAGTGTGTGACATGAAGTTGCTTGGGAAAAGGGAAGACACAGAGAAAGACAGTAAGTACTCATCAAGGGTTTGCAAGGGTTAAGGCCTGGGACTACAGAACAGCTGGAATATGTTAGTTTTACAGGAAGGCAGCCAGGAGAGGGAGTGTGAACTGCCAGCAGGTGTCTGGGAATGGCTGAGTAACTCAGTGGTGGGACTGGAAGAGAGTGCTGCCTCTTAATGTGATGACTCCACCAATTTCAGCAAAAGTCTGTTTTTCTTTATAACAGCAGACCTTTGTCAAAGGCCATTAAAGTAAGTATAGCATTTCCTTTAAATATAATAGGTTCTTGATCTAGTCCCTGCTTGTTATGACACTGTTTTTGTTTGCTGTATTTCTTAAAGATTTACCTTATTCTTTCTCTGTTGAGGAGAATAAGGCTGGTTGACTGCTAGACAGGCTTCAAAGTGTGAGACACCGATTTGTCTCTTGGAGACACTGCCTCCAAGTCAAGCAGACACTGTTTTGCTAAGAGAAGCAGCAAATAGACAAGTGTGGGAAGAAAGGTGTCTGCTGGGGCTTCTCTCCCTTCTGCAGTAAGGGAAGCTATGCTGACAGAGACAGCTGCTCTTACCACAGTAATGCTTTGCTGTGGTTTGCAGTACTGATCTATGTTCTCCAGAAGTCCTAGTCATAAAGCGGGCTTTGCTCTGGGTGGCACTATACAAACACAAGAAACTGTCTCAAAGACTTTGCAGTGTAGGTGTAAAATGAGAGATGACAGCAGGTGGACATGGAGACAGGGAAGCAGAAGGATCCAATGACAGTGCGGGTGTGGGAGCACAGCACAGCAGTTTTCTCAGTTTTTAATTGGCATGGAGGTAAAATAGAGTTTGAAAGAAGGATTTGAAGATAACAGGGTCCTGCCCAGTATTTCTGAAGAGCTCCTCCCAACTGTAAAGAGCAGTGTAGGATGAAGTGTACATATACTTATTTGACAATCTAATGAGGTGGCATTTGGCAGGATTGGAAGAAACAATACTGGAATAACCAAGATGTAAGGTGATGAGATCTTGGACAAGACTTTTATGTATATGGATAGTTGTGAAAACTTCACCTCATGCATTAAGCTGCAAGGTTCTGTAATAGTTGTGTATAGCTATTAGGAGAGAAACTACAGAGAATTCTAAAATGAAGATGAGGTTGGGATTATGTGTTTGAGCAATGGGCAGGATGGCAATATTATCTGCTGTGGCTATGACAGAAAACTTTGTGCAAGATTAACTTGGAGAGAGAGAAGGGTGGGGAGAGTAACAACTCTATTTCAACCACACTGATCATCAGCTAATGGTTCAGAGAGAGCTGACAGAGGGTGGATGAGAATTTATGAACTCAGATGCAGGTGTTGGGGAACTGAGGTACTTGGTGTTGGTTTGTGTGCACTAGAGGGATTTATGTTCGAAGTCAAAAGAGGTAACATTTGGCAGGGCAGGGCGAGACTAACCAAGGACAGAGGCCTAAAGAACATGTAGGTGTGAGATTAGAGAATTTAGATGTGGGCAGGTGAGCAAAAGGAAACAAAATACCTGTTAGAGCTGGCAAGCTGGAGGGTGCTATCACAGGGATTTCTCCATAGAGCCCGTGCAAAGGCAAGCAGATATTAGAAGTAAAAGAAAATGTTAAACCTCAAGTTAAGAAAGAACAGGGCATCAAGAAGAGTGTTGCTGACTGTTGTGGCTGAGTGAGTTAGGGGCTGGAGTACCTCAGAAAAAGTTCAGGCAGAAAAGATGAAAACAACTTTAGAAAGTACATACCACCATCACATGAAGGTGAGCATGCTGAGGGTTGATAGTAGTTAGGGAAGTGTTTGACAGCAGATTTTTTGGAGATAGGAGATCTTAAAATTTGAAAGAACAAGCTGCAGCAAGAAATCCAATTCCCTCATAACTGAAACACCAGTCACTAATGTAGTCTTCTGTATTTCTTTACATGTGTATATGATTGTTATATTTTGCTGTGTCTTTGTTACTTTCCAAGAGTAGTATGTAAAATGTTGAGATTTGTGCTGAGACAAAACGTTTATGAATCTTGGTTTGCTAATAATAAATACACTTTTCCCAGCTTTATATTCCTGTAAGTGGACGAAGGGCCAATATCTGAGAATTTATAAAAGTGTTTATTGGAAAATAGGTTAAGAATTGATACTTATTTTCGTTACAACTGGCAAAGAGTTTTGTTCCAAGATACCTTCTATTCAAAATATGGCACGGTACTCCAATGAAACTATACTAATCCAGTAGATTCATTGGCTAGCTAATATTTTAAGAAAAGATTCAGTACAGATGGTTTTCTAAGAAAAAAACCCAGTGACCTATTACAAAATGATTTTGGCAAATACAAAATGATGTTTCTTGGCATTTTTGACCAAGCAAAATACCGCTTTAAACTCATGTATAGATAATGAACTGGCGTCTGCATAGGAGCTTTCATGACAGTAAGATAATAAACACCAACATGGATAAATTGTCATGAGTTGAATAAAAAAAAAAACCCTGTCAAATTATCATTTTGATGAGGATAGTGCATTTGGTTGTAATGAAAACAAATAGCTGCTGGCTCCTTGCAGCAGTAATTTTGCTGTCCGAGATGACAGAGTTAGTTCTGAGAAACTTTTTAATTGTTTTATCCACATAATGGCATACTTATCGCTTTTATGTCACTGGGCAAGGAAATAATCTTAACAACAAAAGCTAGATTTCATACTAGAGGTACCACTTTTATCTGTAATTCTTTATTTGTGGCAGCACAAATGAAAATAATTGTATAGCATGATGACTGGCACAGTGGGATCAATATTGCCCATGTTTTTGAGCTGGATAGGAGCCAATACAGAGAATATGCACATGCACATATACATGACTTGGGTTTACTATGAAAATGTTTGCAGTAGCCATGACAGTGTGTCTATCTAAAACATTTCTCCTGAACAGTCCAGAGGGGAGTTATCTGCAAAAGACAACTGGTTTCACTGTAGTTCACCAGGATTCCCCCAAAGTCTCAGCAGGTGCTTGTTGCATTATTAACTGCCATGTGTCTCCCTGAGCGCTATGGATGCAGTTGTATGAGTCAGAGCTTCATTCCCAAACTTATCAATCTATCTCCCACAGTCACTTGGGTGGGGAGTCAAAGTGGCTGGATGGTGGAGCCACATCAACATTGTGTGTGGTGCTGGCAACAGAAACAGATCTGCTTGAATCATTGTTTGATAGCTTGATTAGATTTGGTTAAATCTTTACTTTAGCATTTCACTGGATATTCAGAAACTCAGTCCACAAGACATGAAAACAGACAGTGTCTGTTTATCTCAGATTTTTGTGGCCAGCACTACATCAAATGAAAAGCAGTGATTTGCAGTGCATTGCCTATTGATCACACACGCGAACTGAATTTGTCACGTTTTTATTATAGTTAAAAAGTTGAAATTTACAGACAGTCATACAGATCATAAAAATAGTAAGAATCAAATTACCCCAGTTTCAAAAATTTATCTTAAAAATTATGGAAGCTAAGGCATGATTTTTTTTTATACAGAGTATACTTCTTTGGAAAATACAGGAAAATATTTTGGATTATGTATGAAGAGAATGTATGCATTTGATACCTTTCTTCACTGAATATTTCAAATCTTTTTCTCAAAACCACAGGCGATTATTTGGTTTAATTTAGAAAAATGTGTTTTGTTTATGTCTTACGAGTCTTTGTTTTTAGTACTATCAGAAGCTTAAGAAATCAACCAATTTCTTTGTCCTCTAAAATGTTACATTGCTACTGAAACTTTCCAACACTGAACATTTCACTGATCCTGTTTTCTGTGCCATCTGTCTGATCTGGCCTCTTTCCAAATAATACTGCTTTCCCAATGGACATGGTTGTCCTGGTACAAGAGTTTTCAGTCAGGGTAAGGAAAATTCACATTATGTTCAGTTGTTTCTTTGAGAGTGCATATAAATATTGAATGGCCATGTACACTTACAGTTTGTAGATTCTAAAATGTACTTTTCAAAAAAACTCTGTCAGAAACTCTGACTTGCACTCTGCTTTGTTGAAAACCTGATGCTCACTGTTGAAATATTTGTGTTTTCTGTCATTATGTTCTGTGTTATTTTGTTTATTTTGACAATGACTTTATTACAGTATCTGTATAATCTTCAAGAGTGGATGTTTTGAAATCTGGTTGGCTGGTTAAAAATTGTCAGGTTTCAGATTATTCTGAATTATACTGTCAGTATTCAGATCATTCAACATTTTGGAAACAGTTGTCTCTGAAGTTCAACATGAAATGTCTTGGGAAACCTATTGTATGTTAGAAGCTGAGCGCGTAACTATGTGCCATTTAATGGACAGTCAAGTTGGGCACAATACTCTTGACCAGTATCTTAAGAATTTTAGGTTTATTTAAATTATATATAGTCATCATATATTGGTTTAGGTATTGCATCATAGCTAAGGACATCAACAGAGAAATTACATCCCATAGATCTAAGAAAATGCAATGCATCATTAAAAATACATATGAAAAAGCATTGTATTTTTATGTGCACAAGTGCATTAACTGTTGAAAAGGTGGAGAGGTCTCATTTCCCCTTCTTCCTTTATGCTAGAATCACTTTCATGCTAGTAATTAAATAGTGCGTTTTATAGTGAGCAATTGTAATAAAAACCCATCAGACACTGACAACTTCCTTTAAGAGGAGCATATTACATTATACATCGAACTATGTAGATCATCTCTGAACAGGGATAGAATTTCTTGTCGAACAATTAACTCTGCATATCCCAGAATATCTTACACACAATCTTTCTCTTTTTTTTTTGGATGTGTTTTTTTGGATGCGTTTTTTTTTCCTGTTGTATGCACTCTCACATTTAAGGGGAGAACACCACTCTTTTTTACTTTGAGAGATGAATGTTTTAGGTTATCTGTAATCCTTGTTTCAAGAAGTGATTTTCAGCCATTGAACTGAAAGAGTAAACCTTGGCTCTCGGGATCTCTCACTGTCAGTCACTTCCAGATTCTTGACTAGGAGCTTGAAACAACTGTCTTCTCAGGCAGCCAGCTCCAAGGTTAATTCTGAATCCTGTATGTGCTGGGACAAGACATTGGGAGTCTGTCATTCTGTCAATGGTTTGAGGATGCACATGGAGGGTAACTCAAAGGTGTCAGCACTATTTAAGTCTTCCTTAGGTGGTAACTTGAAGACTTGCATTTCATTTACGCCAGGGCCCTTTTCCAGTGCCCTGGCAGTACAAATGTTGCATTTACTTAGCCTGCTCTGAACTGGAATTGCAGGAGTAGTGCATGTAAGCCCATGTTCATCTTTTGATTTGTGCTGATCCACTGAAAGCATGGTAGGCAAGTGGCAAAAGGAGAGCCAGTACTGGCCAAAATCAAGGCTGATGAGGGTAACAATTTCACTCCAAAGGCAGTTATGATCGATACAATTCATATATTAAATAGCTTCCTACTGAGTGTCCACCTTGATGACTTAAAGAGGTCTCCTGGGAGAAATGGAAAATATAATTAATTTTCTGTTTCTCAGCTAGAATTCCAGATGGTGTGTTTCCTGCACCAGTATAAGTTTCTATAACAAGGAAGTTCTTCCTCCTGTTTTGGTGGTGAATGTGTTCAATACAAAAAGCAATTTACACTTTATTATTTTTTACAATGTTGCTGTGAGTTATTAATACACTGAAAGGTTTATTGTTATTCTCCAGTGATCAGGATTCAATGTAACTAATGTAATCATATCTGGATTCCATTTTGTGCAATTATGATATTGTTTTACTATACTTTCTTTACTAAATAGACACTCAGCACATACCTCATAGTGCAGGATGTAGCTTTACAACCAGATGAGATTTATTACTCTGGAAAGATATTTGGAAAAAAAGCCTAGCCTCTACCTCACATGAAAATTAACATATTCTCATGTAAATTCCTCAAGAGGAAGCTAGTGGAATTAACAAGTATGAAAACAGGAAGTCTGCTCACTTCACTGAAGTTTGCCGAAAGGCTGGGAAGCAGCTGAATTACTGGGTAATATTAATATCTTGTTTTAACTGTGAAACAGATGTACGCTGCCAGATCTTCTTCCTGTGGGAAAAAAAAAAACACAAACACAACCATCCTAAAAAACTTAGCATGTTATATATGTTAGCTATAAATAGATTGTGATCAGTTACAAACTTCAGCTAGCAAGTTTGTCATCAATTCCTGTGAGATGATAATCAGACATTGGATTTAGTAAGAGATTCACTGTTATTTAATTACATGAATGTGGTCAGAAAACAGTCTTACTGACCAGAATGTGGAAATAGAAGAGGATTGTGATGTTAAGTATATTGTTTTGTTGCAAGCAGTGTTTTTTTGATTAGCACAGTTGACCCTGAGCCCTGCTCTTCTAGACACATAACTTGGTTGCTAAAAATAGGCTTATGCATGGAATTTATTTTAAAATGTTTTGTTCTTTTTTGGGAGACTTGGATAGAGATATTTGGAGAGGGGAAAATCTGGTTCACAGTTCTTGTAACAAATGCAAAATATTTATCAATGCTAGTTTTTAGCTTCCAAATTAATCTGAGAAGTGATTAGTCTGTAGCATTGGACTTATCTCATTCTTCTTTGTTTCTGGCAGCACTGAGACCATTGTCATGCCAAATGCAAAGGGGAAGTGGTGGCTGGAGGACAATTACTGCCAGTGATTCCCATCTTACTGTCTCTGCAAACCCAGGTGAATATGCTTGCTCCATGAAGAGTGTGTGAGAGGAACTACCCTTTGCATATAGGGTGCTCTTGTAGTAGAAGATATGCTGCATGGCAACTGTAATAATAGCCTCAAAACTGTAGTCTGAATGGTCTTCTTTCCCTGTTCTTTTCCTTCCCATGCCAGCATCACTGCTGTTGAAGCTCTGTAGAGCACAGATGCAGCATGACCCACAGAGTCTATGCCTCCTGTGTTCCTTTTTGCCCCTCCATGGCAGAGCTCAGAACCAGTTAATCGGTGTGAGGTGCCTCAGCAAAGCTGGTGTACCTTCTAAAATCTGACCATACAACTAAACCCATGCCAAATGCTGTACCTTTCCATATGAATGGCCCCTTCAAAGTCAGCAGGACCACTTAGAGAGGCTAAAGCTCAGTATGTGGGTCAGCATTTCTAGTGTTTGTCTTCCCCTTTTGAAAATGGTTATGCTGATGTGTGTTTTGAAACGCTGTGAAAAAGAAGCCCCTCCCACACCCAGAGCCACCCACAAAAATATTCTGAATAGCGAGGGCAGCAGAACATGTCAGTCATGCTACCCTTGTGCTATCCAGACATCTGTGAAAATTTCATGCTTCCGTGAGCAAATTCTCCAAAGGGCTGAATTTGGCTGTAAGTCTTTCAGGGAATACTTCCATTTTCCCTTTCTGTGCCTTTTTGTTGTATGTTTTTAACTGTCTTTGGTATAAAAAGAAAAAAAAAAAGAAAAGAAAGGCACAAATTAAATAAAATGTATAAACAACAGGAGGGGGCAGGCTTAAACTGACAAAAAGCAAGAAAATCATACTAGCTGTAAACCTGGAAATGCTATTCTCAACTCCTAGTGCGTGCAGGAAATGCAGCACATATGGCACATGGAATCACCTGGAGCTAGGCCTCTTTGTTGCACCTTGACACAGGAGAGCAGGAACAAAGCAGAAATGTGGATTTTAACCCTCAGTTGTCTGGTGTCTGGTAAGGATCAGCTTAAGCCTATTCTTATTCTTGGCTTCCAGGTCACAAATATAAAATGTTAAAAATCGAATCATTACTGAATAATCTCTTCTGTAGTTAAATGTAGATAGCAGTGCATTCTTGTTGATTAGAAACTTTCTATATTGTCCTTTCTAGTGTTTAAGAAATACATATGAAGGTAATTGTACCATTTCTTATAGAAAAGTTGAATTTTATTATAATGATGCTTCATTTATAGTGTTCTTTGCAAAAACTGTTTCTGATATTATGCTTTTAAGTGAGCCTCTCAGTGTGCCTTACAATCATCAATGAATCAGACTTTAGAAAAAGACAATGTAGATATGGCAGCATATCATTATACAGGGGAGTAGAGTGAAGCTTGAGGATGTAAATATTTACTATATCTTGCACGACGTTGAGGAAAAGATAGCTCTAAGGGTAGAATGATGTTCATAGTAGTGTATGCATCATAAAAAATGATCTTTGAAAAATTCAAACCAGTCTTAACCTTTGCTCAATGTTTGCAAACATTTTTGTTGGGAAAAAATGAAAGCAAATTTTAAAAAAGTCAGGACATCTGATACTGAATATGTAGCCACAGTTGGTTTTATTTTAACTGAACTGCTTTGTTTTGAGCAAGTAAAACCAAAAAGGTTGATGCTTTTGTTTTGTTTTGTTTTGGGATTTTTTGGCAAGGCATTTTTCATTTATTTGGAAAAAGAAGGATAAAAATCTTCACAATGAAAGAAAATCCTTTCAGGTTCATGCCAAGCTGTGGGTTTTTATGATCCTCCTCAAAGCCCCAAATGCTGCTGCTTCTGCCTGCCTTCCTGCTCTAGAAATTTGTTTCATTTATTCAGCTTACTCTAACACAGATCTTGATACCACAAATCATGTGCCCTGACTGTCATACTAATGCATGTGCATCTCTGGTCAGTTTTTCTATCAAGATTTGTATGTTTTTCTGTATTCCATGCACTTTTAGAACAAAATGGATATTAATTATTACACATCAAGGTCTCAAGAGCAAAGCAATTTTTGCTTGTTTATTTTACAAGGGTATCTTCACTATCACAGGCTGATATTGCACAACTATATTACGATTAACTGGAATCATATTTTGAAATACAGAAGTGTAAGATTTCACACTTAAGGGATCAATTATATGTATTTTTGGAAATTGGAATGAATTTACACAGAGATTTTCAGAATAGACCTCAAAGGCAGAATTGAAAATGTCTAACACAGCATATGCATTCAGAAGTTTTAAGAATGCTTTTTATACTTAAAAGTTTTTATACTTAAAAGACATCAATAACTTAGAACCCTAGAAAATGGGGAAGCTGTTCAACAGTGGGACTGTACTTCTGCACTGGTATATTCTCAGTTTAATGAAATTTTTGAAACGTTGCTGTATGTTGGGGTAGTGTAATCAATGTATTATTTAATCTGTATACAAAATTAAATACAATTTTATGTTTTATATTTTTTAAAAAGCAACAGCTAAGGATCTAGTGCTGCCTATGCTGCATGAATAGTCAGAAAAATAGCATGTATGTTCGGTTGAGACAAGGAGAGCCAGGACATTTTGGCTATAGTTAGCAGTTACTGGTGAGAAGGACTCTATTTCCGACAATGGTTTGTTTGCAGCAGTTGAAATTTGATCAAAATCATCCCATAACCATATTATTGCTACAGTCTTTTTTAAAAAAATAGCTTTAGTCCAGTGAAATTGATTTCAAAGTTGCCAGGAAAGAACATTTAACTATAAGCAAGTCAATCTGTCTCTGCCTGCATAGACTGATCTTAACAGACACAAGTTCTTCTGAGCTCTGGACAGAAGGCAACTTCAGTCTGAAAGCTCTACAGCTGTTTTAGTACTTCTTTTTTCCTGAGCTAATATGCGCTGTGACAATATGGGGTTTTTGGACCAAAGCTGGCTTGCATTTGACTGTCCTG
>BJBW01006143.1:88496-107658 GCA_004320125.1 Scolopax mira
TTGCATTTGACTGTCCTGAAACAGAGAGCAGAAGAACTTGTATCTGGAAATCAAACACAGTTGGATTTTCAGTGAAGGTGTTTCAGTGAACACTTAAATTCTTGAGTCTGACCCTTACTGCTGTGGTCTCACTTTTGTGTCTGCACTGAGTTTGTGACCTGGTGCCAAGTAATCCTCTCTTCAGCAGGATAAAGTCACTACCCTATCAGGTTTGCATTCTATAGATCTTAACTTTTTGGCTTTTTCTTTTTTTAATTGCTATTAGCTTAACATTTTGTAAATGTATTGGGGACTTCCTGAATTAAGAAAACAAATTTTTAATTAAGAAAATTAATTGATAGCTTAATGGAAGAAAAGTTATTGAGGGACAACTGATTTCTTCAAATTTCCCACCTGAAATTCCAGGGAGAGAGTGGGGGAAAGATTCTCAGAGAGGGCACTCTCTGAAGGAGGTAGGCATGGGACAAGTGTGTGACTTCAAATGCCTGCAAATTCCTGACTGAGTGCCCTATTTTTTATATGATAGAAGGTATGAGGAGTAGGTTGCCAACACTAATGCTATTTTACAAATGGCACAGAAGCCAAAATTTTGTAGCTAGCCCAAACTCTTTACTAAGTGGCCACTTATTTTTGGGTTGTCTCATTCTGCACTTTTTAGCAAACAAACCTATTTCGTGGGTAGAAAAAGAGAAGGTATCTTCCAGTGTTAGCAGCACATGAATGAAGACACTGCTGGTGAATGAAATGACTTTTGCTGAAGTCACCAAAATTAAGCATTGGTGAAAGGATAGAAGAAGCTTTGATGTCTCACAGTCTTCTGCTGTTCCCTAAAGCTTTTCACACCAGCTACATAAATAGTAACTGGGCAACAAACAGGAGGAGTACGAAGCTACTGTGCTCCTGGAAAGATATTATATAGTGGCCATCACAGAAACCTGGTGGGATGAATCCCACGACTGGAGTGTGGCTATTGAGGGCTACAAGTTGTTCAGAAGAGAGAGGCGAGGAAGGAGGGGTGGAGGTGTTGCCCTTTATGTTAAGGGATGGATAGAGAGTGAGGAGATGTCCCTAAAGCCCTCCCTGGTGTCAGATGAGAGAGTTGAGAGCTTGTGGGTGAGGATTAAGGGGCAAGCCATTATGAGGGATGCTGTTGTGGGTGCTTATTACAGGCCACCTGATCAGAATGGAGAAGTTGATGAGGCCTTTTACAATCACCTCCAAGTAGCCTCACAATCACAGGCATTGGTTCTTGTGGGGGACTTCAATTACCCAGATATCTGCTGCAAAGGCTACACAGCCAGGAATACATAGTCTAAGAGGTTCCTCCAGTGTATTGATGATAACTTTTTAACCCAGCTGGTGGCACAGCCAACGAGGAGAGAAATACTACTGGACCTAGTACTGATGAACAAAGAGGGACCTGTGGAGGACATCAAGATTGAGGGAAACCTTGGTTGCAGTGACCATGGAAAGATAGAGTTCAGGATTGTGGGTAGCATGCACAAAACAACAAGTAGGACTGAAACTTTAGATTTCAAGAGGGCTAACTTTGTCCTTTTTAAGAAGTTACCAGTTGAAATCCCATGGGCTAGGTCTCTGGAAGGTAAGGGGGCTCAAGAGAGCTGGGCAATATTCAATCATTGGTTTCTCCAAGCTCAGGATCAGCGCATTCCCAAGAGAAGGCTAGTGCAACTTTCTAATATTGTCCTATGTGGTAAATTTCTTGAGACTATCTTTGTGTAAAATGATATGCAAGGATAAATGAAGGAGCCGAGAGTAAAAGATTTATAACCCAAGGAATGCCAGCACAGCTACTTCCACCTATGCTGGAGGACTGCAGCGTGTATTAGTAACTTGGGCTTATCTTCTTGTAAAAAAAAAAATAAAAATTCAGAATGTTCTGTTCTTACACAGTTAACTTGCAGGACTGATAGGTTGACTGGTAGGCTAGTTAAGCTAATGTACATGTGTCCATACTGTTTTTATATATGATGAGGAGTACAGTGTTTAGTTTTGCTTTTTCTGAAGGATGAAAAGAAATCTTTTTGCTTTGTTTATATTTTCATTTATCAATAAAATCTTCATTTGTTCTTTTCAGTACAGTTATCTCATATGTGATGTTTCAGTCACTCCTGTGCACATTGTGTCTCTTTGTTCTAGTGAACCCTTTCATTGATTTGAGCAAGGCTACTTTTGGTATTTGATCATATATGTATTGACACAACAGCCTAGAGCCTATTTTGTACATTTCTGCTTATGCAATTTGTAATAATTCCTATGAAGCTGTCACAATCTGTTCTATCAAAATTACTTACAGATCCTGTTGTTCAGGGATCATTGACATGATAGATTGCTATGGTCTCTCTTGCTAATGTGTGCTTAGGGAGTCTTTCATTTACACGATAGAGTTATTCAATTTTTGGTGAAATGTGATTATTACTCTCGCATAGAAGACACATACTTGATCTAAATCATGGCTTGTTTATTTTTTAAACAAATTGTATAAAAATACGTATCGTTCTGAGAGTGATAGCATGGATTAGAGAGTCCACAAAACTCAGCTTTTAACCTTACAAAACTAAATGCCTTTACCTTGCCATTTGAAGCACTGATGATTTCACATAGCACTGGACTGTTAGTAAGGGCTGGCAAGAATTCCAACTACCATAGGCAGATTGAGGCATGACTGACAGCTCAGGGTGAAATCATGGGAAGTGGAATGGGAAGTAAGCTCAGGGTCTGCACAAGTGCGTTCCTCTTTTCATCAGCTCAGCTGTGCCCATTACATTCTTCTCTATGCAGCAGCAGAAGTGTGGTTAGAATGGTCCTTACTGGTTGTGGAGGTGTGTATGAGAAGGTTTTAAGCACCAGGCACCTTGGAAAACTCTAGTCTTAATCTAACTAGTTTTTATCCATAGAATTTTTATTCCGCCCTTTTTAAGGAGAATAATGACATAATTAAAATTTTTTTCTTACTCGAATGCTCCTTTGACATTATTACCTTGATTATAATACCATTTCTTGGTAAGTCATCTGAGCTGTAATTGAGTTGCGGGGTGAAGATCTGAAATTGAGGCAGAAAAATAAAGAAGAAAATTCTAGGTGTAATTCTGCCAATTCTGTTTCTGTTAAATTCCCTCTAATGGGACTGGTCATAGCAGTAGGCTACGCCTGTTTAAGTAATAGTTCATAAGGCTGAGCCCTGTGCTTGCGTCAGGAGCCTCCCAGACTCTAGAAGCATATTGGAGAACATGAACTGAGGGATGCAGGGAGGCTTTGGGACTTGCTTTTTTCATAAACTCAACTGGTATTGGAGCTGCTGATTGAACCTTGTGCAGTGCGTGTTATTTGGGATCTTGTATTCTCACTTTTACTTTTAGCTTCAAATGGGCATGCAAAACCACATACCTTAGAGAAAGAAACTAAATAAATGGATTGTATCATTCAATTTCAGGGGATTTATCCAACCTATCTTGTAGTTTTTACTTACAAGAATAATCCTTACTTACACATTCTTAATTTGAATGGGATTACTTGCATTAGTATTAATGTGAGTAGCAGGTACGGGATTAGTTCCTGTATTTGTCAGTGGTGCCAAAAGTAGCATAATATACAATAATTTGGTTACACTTTCAATTATAATCTGAAATTAAAGAGATTTATTTTGGAGCTGTTGCTCTGAATAGCAAGTATTGATACTTGTAATTGAATTCTGAGATAGAACTTTCCATATATTTGTAATGCAGGAAGCTCTCTCATTATGTGAGATTCACTTGGCAGATGAATGGTCACCACTTAGGAACAACATTAAATCCTGCATATCAAGAGTCAAAAGGACTGGAATCTGCTTCTAAGGTAAAATATTTCATCTATTTCATATCTCAACATTCTGTAGTCTGAAATTACTAGGTTGGGAAATATTTTGATAAATATTTGAGTATGTGTTGTGATTAATTTGTATTAGAATTGCACTTTGAACTTGTGTAATTCATGTCAGTGGGACCACCTGATGAGGCAGGCCCCAATCCTCAAAAATCCTCCAGGGAGACCTCCAGTGAAAATTTAGCTGCAATGAGCAGTTTTCAGAGCTTGGAGCTAAAATTTGTCATAGTATGAAAAAAAGGTGGCAGAATGAAAACAAATCATGCTGCAGCTAGCCTGTTTTCCATACCTACAGGTTTCTTTTTCTTTTTTTTTTTTTCTTCTTTTCTTTTTGTACTTCTATAGCTTAATTTAAAAGATTTATTTGTATTTGGTTCATGTGCAACTTTTAGCCTTCATGTAATGAAATAGAAAATGTTGGTAAAGTAATAATTTTTTGGCAAATACTCTTCTTACAATGGCCAAGACTTGTTGCTGGATAAATGTTCTCAAGTTTTACATAAAAGCTTTCTTTCACATGGAGTAAATATCTCCTCAGTAAAGAAAACCTGAAGAAGGAAAATCTGAAAAAATTGGACAAATAAGATATTTCTCCTCAGCACCAACTAAAATCAATGTCAATAAGTGAAAATCTGTTTACAACACAACCTTGCAGTAGTTTGAAGGCAAGATGCATATCATATCAGTATCATATCACAGCATTGTAGTTGCAAGGCACTTTATATGCAGGGACACATGATGACCCTGACTCCAATCATAGCTTATTTGACTAAGAAGGAGGTAGATAGTGAGTGTAATCCTGTTGTTTGCTCACAGTAAGTGATACTTCTCTGTATCTTCTGATACTTCTCTGAGAAGTATATACTACTTCTCTGAAACAGGGGATGCAAAAAGTACTCAGGCATTTTTGGAATCTGAATTCTCTTCTCTATGGCCAGCTTCCATACTGGTCTGGGAAGGTGAGTCAGGTGATCTTCGTCTTTTGCTCTATAGGAAGTATTCAGAACCACAGTAGCAGTTGACTGACAGTTTGATGTAAATTCCTCCCATTATTTTTTTTTTCCTTTGAAATTGCATAAAGAATAATCACAGTCTGGCATGGAGTAAAGACTTCATGTTCTCATTTACTGTAGGTATTTCTAATGTTCAGTTTCATATCTTGTAAACTGCTGGATTGACTTCAGAAACAAATATGACAAGTAGCTAAAACCTGCTGTCTTCAGTTGCACTAGAAATTGTAGCAATGTGAGAATTAGCTTGATGTCTGAAATTAAAAATGGGTACAAAAATACACAGGTTTCTCCAAACTGCCTTTGGAGGTACAGGAAGAAGGTGGAAGAAAAGCACATTTTTTTTAGACAAGCAAAGTGTGGCAGTGGACTTTAGTCTTGTTGGAAAGAACACAATGTCAAGATAAAGATGAAGGCGTTATGAACCTAAAAGCTCACCTGTTCTTAGTTATATCAGACAGACTGTAAGAATACATTACTTTTTCAGACAAAGCTTCCTTGTCTTAGAGCTGTAGACACCCTGGCTACTACTTAAGATACAGAAACACAGTGGAAGAATAAGGAAATGATATATGAAAAATTAGACATTCTAGTAAAAATAGGAGTTTCTGTTGGATGAACAATAGGCAGCCTGGTAGTGTTAGATAATTGTCTTAGCATCATTAATAGCTCAAGTTAGAAGAGAGGATTTAGGAAATTGAAATGGATATGCCCAAATACTGAAGTGAAGAAGAAGATTTGCATATTTTTGATGGCAGACTCATTCATTATTCAAGATGTGTGCTCATCTGTAATAGAAGAGAGAAGACCACCATAGACTGCAATGATAAAAGCAAGGGCAAAATTTGGCCGTGACTCAAGGGGAAATGACTAATCTGTCTTAATTTGTTCTGAATCTGGATGTGCAGAGCTCAAATACTCTAACTTACATGAAAATGTCTTCTTTTGTCCCTCATCTATTAAAAGTAATAATAATGTGAGATCACAAAAACAGAAAAAGGTTTTAAAAGATTATTCTTTTAAATAAGTGATTCTGAAATCCAGTTGAAAGAAGGTACAAAAAAAAAATTATACCCACCAGACATTGTATTTTCAGTGTTGCCAGGGAGTTAGCCACAAAACTCACATTGAAGTCAGTACAAGTTACTAAAATTGGTGGGAGGTGTGCACTTTGATCTCATGTAAACAATGGAAATAGCAGGGGAAAATATGAAGTATCAGAGCAGATAATATATGAGTAAATGAGCCAAATATCTAACAAAATGAAAAACATGATGGAAAACATAAGATGGATGGAAAGGAGATGGCTGAATACATTGAGATATGTAAGACTCTAAGGGAGAATTCATAGGGTCTCAGAAAATACAATTTCTTGAGAAGCTGAAGGAAAATGGAAAGGAAGCCATCAGGTATAATTGCTGTGATGAACAGGTTCCTGCTGGGACAGAAGAGGTTTACCATCAGTGCTCTGCCAATGCATCCCAACAAGACAGTAAACATAAAAGTAGATGCATCATAAAACCAAGAGGTAAGAGAAGGAGTTTGTATAAGCACACAGACATATCACATGTAATGGAGAGGAGACAGAAAAAAAGGAGAACTGTGGAGGGGGGAAAAGGAAAACATGAGAGAAAATGGACATTGTACTGTGCTTGAGGAGGAAAGCAGATGATTGATAGGATTTGTGCCTAGGAACATGGGAAGCATGAACTCTCTCTGTTGACAAAGGGTGATTCTGCTGAAAGTAGTTGGGACAGGAAAAAACCTAACCCTGTAGAGCATAGATTTTTTTTTTTTATCCAGAAGATACGTTCAGCAAAATAACCCATAAAAAGTATGTTCTGGATTGAAGTAAAACAGAACCAAATTTCTTTTCAGTAATTTCACTTTTCAATTAAGCCTTTTCTAACTCTCTGAAATTAAAAGCACGTTTTTCAGACAGTGTCCCCTTCTAGCAGATAAGGTCTGATGGTGATAGTGAATACTGCAGAATAGTATGCAGACAGACTGCTGCTTGTACTTATTGCTGTAACAGCCCAGGTTATCTCAATTTGTTGTGTGCCCCATTGGAGGCCTGGAAGCGAAAGAGGGTAGAGGGGTCTCATCTGTGGGGAGAAGCAGACAGGACAGATGACTAAAACTGACCCATGGGGTATTCCATCCCATCTGCCCTGTGCTCAGTATAAAAGCAGAGGGATCAAAGGGGTCAGGCTCTTTTTTCAATGGCCATTACCCAAGGAGGACTCTGTTTGTCTGCCTATGCTCCTGATCTGTGCATTCCTCAATCCAGATCCAGAATCCAGTTCCTGTCTGTTGCTGAGTTCAGTCTGGGATGTAATCTTCATCCCAGGAGCTTAATACAGGTTTTGTATATATTTAATTATTTTCCTTTTTGATATTATTATAATTTCTTTTTATTATTAATATTTCATTCAAGTAGTTTAGTTTCTTTTTGACTCGTAAGTCTCTCTCTCATTTTCTCTGCTGTCCTCTGAAGGGAGATTCTCTCTCTTCTCTGAAGGGAAGAGGGGTAAAAGAGAGCATCTGTTGTTCATTTTAGTGGTCAGCCTAGTCCAAAATATGACAAAGTATTGGGTAAAAACCATGTTAGTATAAACCACAATTGTAAAACATGTAAAACTTTCTCTGATATAAATGTTGTAAATTCAAGTTCTAATTAATTTCTGATATATAAGGTTTCAAACCTGTGTCAGGAAGTTTCAGAAGAAAGAGAGGGCCATTACCACCTACATTCCTTTTAGTTTTACAACACACAGGTGCTTATGACCCTTATAAAATCTCACCCAAACAAAAATGGATAAAAGCTGTCTCCTCAAAAAACAGTATTTAGAAATAGTCTCCCAGAGATGCAAGCAAGTAAATAAAAAGAAAACCTTGATAAAAATCTCTTTGCAAACATTAAAAAGAAGACAAGGTTATGCAATGCATATGAAGATTGATAAGTTAAATGTCACCAAATGAAGCTCTCTGACTCCTCATACCTGTGCAACTCTTGAAGTAAATAGAAGCCTGTAATTTCATGCCTATGGGTGACACTGGGCTGTAATCTCAGACTCTAGAAGAAAACCAAAGTTAATTGAAGACAAAGTATTTCAGCTTAAGAGCTATACAATGGAATGTTTCACCAAATGAAGGCATTATTGTTAAGGCTTTTCATATCTAGGAAAAACGTCCTCTTTCAAGGAAATTCAGAAACAATGAAGTCAATGTACAGCAGGGAGCAAACTTACACACCCCTAAGAATTACCAATTTTTATGGATGTTACATTACCGGAACCTGTGAACTGACATAAAGAACCAAGACATGAAGTTCTAATAAACAGTAAATGGACAGTGTGCAAACCAGTTGAATTGTGAATTGACTATAGGTAACATACATATTTATCACAACACTTCACTTAAAAGTTTAACTGCTAAATTAAGCTGGGTTCCTGCCATAAAGAGAATCTTTGTGAGCAGTGTTTCATAGGTTTTCAAAATTGGTGATTTAATAGACAGGCTATCCTTGCATCTGTGTAGCAATTCAGAAGCACGATTTGGTGTTATTGAGAGACTGCATAAGCTCTTTGATGAACTTTGTAACATATGAATGTAAAAGATATTGCTCTGAGTGCAAAGCAAAAGGAGCTACAAAACAACCCAGAACAGTTTTCCAGAAGGACAAAACAGCAGGAGAACACAGGTAAAGGTTTTGAATAAATGCCAAAAACTAGAAGGCACAACAGAGATAAATAAAATACACAGCTTAGATGCAATATAATAAAATGCTGTAATTTGTGCTGTCAGCGTGAATGTAGTGAGTTCAGAATAGAACAAGTGAGTTAGCTTTTATGGGATATTTAAACACAAACTGCCAGAAACTGAGGCTGTTGCTGGTGATACATATTCAAATACAGCAAATGTTATTGGGGAAAATTATGTAAAAATCACAATATAAGCTTTTTGGTTGTATTTCTTGAATTTGTCCTCAAGACATCTACAATTTGTCTTTTGCAGAGTTGGCATCTGAAGAAGTGGTAGCTTCAGTGCCATTTCCCACAGTTTCATAGGAATAATTATAACTACATTTACACAGTAAGAAGACTTATTTTGCACTGTGAGTATTCCCATGAGCAAACTGGATTGTTACAAGCTCAACAGGCATTTGCAAAACAGTTAAGAATTTCTATTATTACCTCCTGTACCATTTTTTCCAAGTGATGTTAACTGAACGGTGCCACCAGATTGGAGGAAAAAGGATTTTTGTCATCTCAGTCCATCAAGATCTCTGAAATTAATTGGGTATGTGGAGAAACTATGACCAATGGTTGTTCAGTGTTTTAGCACAGCTGTTCCCCTGTTTTCTACCAGATGGTTTCCTTGGAGCTTTGTGCCACTGGCTTTTTGACCTGTTGTTGTAGTTTAAAAGCTTCTAAGGATGTTGTCTAAAAATGCATCAGTTCCTGGCCAGTGCTGCTTGTGAGGCTGCAGCACTGTCTTGTAATGCTACTTTAAAGTGTTTCCTCACAGTTATAGATCACTATTCCAGTGCCCTGTGTTTTGGAATGGGTATACAATAGTTAATGCAAATTAGACAGTGTTGACATCCTCCCCCAAGAGGGAAGTATTTTGGGGCATGTTGTCTAGTCTGATTTCCAGTGGTACGAGATAAGGGTCTTTCATGGTGCTGTTCTAGCCACCACCATTCTTAACTATCTGTCAGAATCACTCCTACAAATTGAGCAAAGATAAAATTTATTATAATAACTAGTTATAGAAATAATTAGTATATATATTTTCATATATATTTATATAGATAAAAACTATTATATTTTCTTCTGTGTTCATTTTTCTTTCATTCATACAAAAGACAACTAGACTTTCCTGTTATTTTGTTTTCCTTTATTTGATTTTAAAATTTTTAATAGCTTTATTAATTTGCTATTTATTTAGCAAATAAATCATACAGTTCTTGATAATTTTTTCCTTAATGACATTACTTTTCACATAAAATGTTAGTCTTCTATCTGAAGAAGCAATAAATGTAACTGTGAAACAGGGCTCTATTTACAGTTGCTAATGCAATTCCTAGTGTACTTTTCAAGCTTTAAAACAAAAGGTGGCAATTAAGTAGTAAAAATTTTAAAAAGTAAGATCTGTGAAAAATTCAAGATTTAGAGTAAGATGTTTTAGAATAACATTGACATTTCTTTATTTATTGTTTAATGAATTTTCTGCAAATTTGCAAATATTTAGTAATCAAGTGGAAAGACTTGCCTTCAGTGCTGGATTCTATTTATTTATTTATTTATTATGCTATTCTTTTGTCAATATTGGATGAGGAAATTACCTGTTACAGAGAGATCTTTGAGAATCAATGACAGTAAGTAGGGAAAAATCTCTCTTTTATCGATTTCACTTTAATTTTTAATTTAATTTTAATAATTTCATTGTTTATTAATTTTATTCATGTAAATAATGTTATTAATATAATTCAATATAATTTTCCACAAAGAGTGATATATTTTATTTGGATTGGTGTTTGACATAACTTTTAAGTAATTAGCTAGATATTTTTCATTATATTTTTTATATTCTTTACAGTTTTATATGCAGTCTCAAGAACATATTAATATTTTTTCTTGTTTTTTGGATTATACCTATTGATTTTCTCTCTTACCATTAGACACGTTATATTTTCGTAGGAATGTGGATCCAAGGGCTGCTTTTCTGTACTGGTGTGCAGTGTTTTTAGTAGTATTACTGTTTCACAAGTAGATACTTGTGTATATATTATATGCTAACAAGGGGACGAAACTATTTTTTCTGTTCGTTTTCACACCTTGGTGATAGAAACTAAAAATCTTTTCTCCTTGAAAGAAATATAAAGACACTTAGAACAGCATCGTAATTTTCAAACCAGCAATTACAGAATCACAGAATTGCCTAGGTTGGAAGAGACCTTTAAGATCATTTGTATGGCTAACATCTCTGTTTCTTAAATAATAGGAAAAAAGAAAATATATTTCCACACCTACTGACGTTAGCCAAATGACTTAGGAAAAAGCTGAACAGAAGAATTCAAAATAAACCTGCAAATGCATCTCAAAATGCTGTCGTGGCTTTTAGAATGTTGCTCATTTTCATGCATTGTCAGGTTTGGCAGTTCTGGCTTCTAAACAAAATCAAAATCGGAACTCTTGAAATGTCACTAGACAGGCAGTTTTTCATATTATTTTTAGCTTGATTACAAGCAGATCTCATGGGAATTTCATGCTTTAGTTCATTCTGAGATTTACTGTACCATTCTGAGTTTTGTGGGATTTTGCCAGTCCTTCTGGCCAATATGCATGCTTTGGAAGTTAAATATTTTTGAATTCCCTCTTTACAGATCAAGTTTGTAATGACAACTATTGCCTGTGTGGAAATGAGATGCTCAGAGTATGGTGGATCATTTCTCCCAGCATTGGGATTTGAAAAAGGAGACACTATAAAAAGGAACTTGACAGAGTAGCAATAGTAGCAGGAAACAGGGAGATTTTAAAAGGCAGATGCTCTTGTGAACCAAAACACAAGTTCTGGAGGCTGCTGAAATGTTCATGAGAAATTTAAAAATACTTGAAATCTGAACACTTTCTCTTTTTATTTCATTGAAATTCAAATTATGTTAAACTTCCACTTTCAAATGAACATGCAGATGCTCAGAATTCTTTTTTTTTTTTTCCCCCACACCCAATTAGCTTCTGATGAAATTCAGTGAAAGCAAAACACTTAAAGGATAGAATGGATAGAATGGAATTAGACAAAAATTTGACATGCCATATCCAGTTATTTAGAATCCCAATGGAAAATAATTACAGCAGAGATTGCATAGAAGTACAGGAAAGCTGGTGTAGCCAGTGACATTTTGGTTCTATTTCCTGTCTCTAAAAGCTCGAATCTTCACATAATTATATAAGCAATTACAGGTATACTTTCACACGAGTGACAAATATGGAAACATGCTTGTAAAGTTCTCATAAGATAATTTTTCATTTTTATAAACTGTTCCATGAGCATTTAGAATGATACCTGTAAGTATCCTCATTGATTTTTTTATCTTCCTGATTTCTCTGATTTCTGAAGAGATCACATAGAAGAAATGGAAATTTCATCACAAAATGTGAAGAAACGTGTTCTCTGTATGAAAAATCTAAAGATGGGTTATCTTGGCAGTTACAGCAGAAATCAGATTTCAGAATGCTTTTAAAATAAGAGTCAAGATCTTCATGGTGAGAAACCACATGAGGTCTGATAGATCTCACCTCTTCATGGGCCTTGTGACTGTACAACAGTGTCCTTATTTGTGTTTACAGCCCACTATTTTAGTGTCATCCATATATTTATTGCTGAAGTTTTGCCAAAGGAACATTCTACAGTTCTTCATGTTTTGGAAATGTATTTTCCTTCCCGTGGTCTGTCAGAAAAGCCACTGGGATTCCTAAACAATAACTGAACTTGCATGCAGCCAGCAGAAGGTCTTGTTCTTTCTACATTGATGGATGTTTCACAGAGTGGGGGAATGAAAGCATTTCTGTGGAGCACCCAAAACTTCTCTGTCACCCAATGTCTCAGGGAGCACTTGGCTGTCTTGTCTGGAGACAGAGTGTTTTGGATCTGCAGCTGCTACCTGTTTAGTCACTGAGAGCAGATTTGATGTTTTATGTGCAGCTTATGCAATGGAAAACTGGCAGTCTCATTATAAATGTTTCTGTTTATTTATGTTAAGGAATGGATGTGATGCATTTATAAAAATATGGTGCTGACTGCAGGCAGTTTAAAATGGTCGCAGGAGTTACAAGAGGCTTCTCAGGCACAGAACACTCTTTAAGCACATCAATCACCTGTAAGTATTGCTGTAAAACATTGTACAGTGGGGCTGAAAACACCTCAGGCACTTTCTGAAGTTATAGCTGTGCTGCATACTTAGAAATGACATTGAGGTGAAATCTCTTTTGTCTATGTAGAATTTTGCAGATAGAGGAAACAAATCCTATTTTACAAAAATCTGAGAAAGTATTGGAATGAATGGATTGATATAACGAAGAAATGGCCCTCTGTTAGACACAGGAGTTTCTCTGTATTTCAGACCCCATTGTAATCATTCTCTGGGATTTGGGTGGTATGAAGTAGTTTTAATCAGAAAGTACCACAGTAGTAAATTTCACTGCATGCGAATGATTAAGGATCAATTTCACTGCATTAAGGATTTCTTTTAATTTTTTTGTGGTAAAAATGCTCTTTTGTTCAGAGATAAGATTTCATAAATTTTTACTTCAGGGTACAAAAAAGTGTAAAAGGATTTGTATTTGTACTACATTATGTATTCCCTGAGAAACAGTAGTGGTTTAAAATAAGATAGGTGCTGTTTAGATTTCATTTTTTAAAAAGAATATTTTACATGGGATCTAAATGAAGTGACTAGAACTGTAGGATACAGATGGCAAAGACTCAAAGCTCTTGCTTTTAGGAGGCTGATGTAAATTCTGCTTCAGTTAAATTCTACAGTCCTGACATAGTAACTTGAGAAAGCTTTTTAGTTAGTGTCTGATTGCCTTTTTCTTAATAACAAAATCTTTTGTGATTCTGTAGCTTTCTGCTATTTCTCCAAGGAGTGTAATAACTTGAGATTTTACAACATCCTTCTATAACACCAAGAAGTTGCAATACTCTTATATTGCAAGAGAGACACACTCTACAAGGTAAATAAAGAAGATTCTTTTTGACAGATTTATGTGAATATAAAGACATACTAGCAAATTGACATAACCATAATAATCTCTTCAGATCTTCACTATGCTAAACCAAAACCAAACTCTTTTTGACTATTTTTCCCAGTTATCTTGTCTGCTGGATAGTTATTACTCTGTAGTTTGTAGTTAATCATACATTGTAATCTTATTGAGTGTATGTATGTTTTTCTTTTAGTACATAAGTAGTACTAGTAATAATGCATTAATTTGTAAATTCATGGAGAGAACTACTTCCCCCCATCAGGAAATTTATGAAATAAAGGAAGTTTATGAGGCTAGTAACAGATGATGAATCTTCTCCTCTTAGTAGGCTGAACAGAATGCTTTTCAAGGACTGCAATAAAATCTTTTTATGATTGTAGTCCAGTTCCCAGCGATGTATACTGACAAAACTACTGTCATTACTGTAGTCAGTAATGGCTGAGAGTGTTGCCATCTGCCCTGTATAAACAAAGAAAATAATTACCTATTGAGATTTCTTCCTGCTGGTGGAAACGGCACCTGAGGAACCATACAGGTACATATTAGATTTTTCCAGAAAAGTTAATATGAACCTTTTAAATCAAAGTATTGATGTTGGAATTTTTGGTTTTTTAGGTAAAATGGTTCTATCCAGTAAAACAGGCTACATCTGGTTTCCTAGGATCTAAATAGATTGCTACATAACAGGAACAAGCTGGTATCATCCAGTTTTGAAATAGGGTGGTGTCCCCATCCAGAATGGTACCAGTTTGGCTGCATTGCCTGTGAACTAAAATCTGGGTATTTCTCATAGAAGCTATGGTAGAAAGACAAAGGAGGAGTTGCAAGATGCAGATTCCGCTGATTTAATAAGACCATGGTTGAATTCACTGAGAACCTGACATAGGCTGTTTGTAAAACCAGAATTTTGAGTACATGTTATTTTCGTCCTTTTTTTCCTAACAGAAAAGATCAATAGTTTATAGCAGCATAAGAGGTAAAGTTAATTTTGGTACAATTGATTTATCAGGGTTTCTTGACTAAATAGACTGAAAAAGAAGGAAGGAGTCTGACTAAAAAGTACTTCTGATAACCTTAGAAAGATTAAGAATTTTTCTTACTCTCCTTATACTGCAAATTTAACTGTAAATTTAACTGTAATTGCAAAGCTGTATCGGAGGCTGCAGAAGACCATGCTGCAAAGAGAAGTAGAATACATGAATTGGGGAGTTTTGACAAACAACTGATGCCTCTGGCAAACAACTCTGCCTCTGACTTGGCAGAGTGCAGACCTCTGGGATTGTGATGAGCAGACAGGGAGACCTTGTTTAAAATGTAGATGATAGAATCTGAATATTAAAACATAATGTGAAATTGGATGTTGTACAGACAGAGTCAAATCCTTTTTTTGGTCAAAATAAAAATAGCAGAAATCCTTTCTTCTGTCCTTTGATTAAAAAAAAAAAAAAAATTGAAGGAAATGTTCAAACTATGGAGTATTATTTAAGAAACAGTAGAAAAGATCCACAAGACAGTCTGTGTGATAGCAGGCCCAGTAAATATTTTGTCCTGGGTGTAGCTGTTAAATTAAATAGGTGTAAACACTTAAGAAAACCAGGATTAAGTAAAAGATAAAACTGTCTTAAAATATTTGCGCTTGCTGATGCAAATTTAACTCCAAAGGGAAATAGCTTTCAGTAATTAGTTCCAGATGTACTTGTAAAAGTTACAATGAAAAGGTAATTATGTTGTAAATAGTGTGAATGCTTTTCTTCATCAAAGAGAGAGTTCCTTTATTCGTGTACTGATCAGTTAGCTGGAATAAGAAGTCTATGCTGGGAAAAGCAATTCTAAATCCCTGTTACTGATTCTCTAAATTACTCTTTCCAGGACAATCAGTATTTGCTCCAGGGAGATCGTCTTTCTGATGAATGGAAACTATACACTGAATACATAGACCACATGATTGTAGATGGGCAGTTCAAAGCTATCAAGTGTTCTCTTCAGTATCTGACTGAAAACACTGAGACAACATTTAAATCCACTCTTTTTTTTTTGAAGTGCAGCTTGTTTTCAATAGCAGTGAAATGGCTTTTAAACCTTCTTTGGACTTAATGTCAATTTCTGGGATATTATAGAGAGACTAATGAAAAACATCTATGACACTGGATGATCTGTAGACAGATTTGTGAAATACTTTGTAAAAGACCCTTTTCAGGTATTGTTACTTTTGCTACTTTTCCTTTCTTTTTTAAAAAATGTCACAATTGACCTTTCCTTTAGGCATTTGAATGTGGTTGTTTTCCCAGTCACCCCTATCCAGTGGTTTATGCCAAGAAGGGTTATATCTCAGGAGAGGCTGTGAGGATTTCCATCTGCTCACTGTGAGCTGTCATATTCTGCCCTCTGTAATCTCTGCCTCTCTTGCTTTACGAATGCATCCAGTTATTTCCATCAGCCAGCAGCCCAAATTCTTTGACTAACGTTGTCTAACTTGTGGGGGGTTTTTCGGTTTCTGCTCACAGATCTGCAAGTACCACTGAGCTTATGTATCCACAACACTTCTCCATAAGATATGAGGTTATGTCCACAGAGAGCAGACAAAAGTGATCTGTGAATTACGGTGACATACCTTTTCTAGAGATTTAATGTAAGTTATTTTGCAAGACTATTTTTGCCAGACTAGCAGGACGTGCAAAAACCTTTATGCAATTTCTTCCTCTTTCATTTTTTAATATGAGGTGGAAGACAACATTAATCAATAAATAAATATATCAAAATGTCACAGTTTATCCAGGGAAAAATAGACTAACTGTAAATTGCTTACTATGTATAATAGTGAAAAGTAAACAAATGAAGGGTAAAATAAGAGTTGAGAAAAGAAGGGATGTTGATAAGACAGGAGATTGGACAAGGAAGCATCTGGAGAAATGATGAGGTGGGGAAATAGCAAAGGAAAAGATAGAAGAGGACAGGAGCAAATTGTCAGTCAGCCCCAAAACTCTGTTCCTGAAGCTTTTCTGGAACTTGATTTTTCTGCCAGCTTGATTTTTCTACAGACTTCATGGCTACTGATTCCACAGTTCTCAGCAGAAAGGAGGTGAAGCACTGCCTTTGGAGGAGACAGAAGGACTTACCTGTTCATTACAAGCTTGTCACTGCTGGGCTGGCTCTTTTTAAGATAGGACCAAAGAGCAAACAGTGGAAACGAAGGTGCTAAACTGTGTTCTCAGACACACAGAACTGTGATCACATAATTGCGCTCTATGAATGTTGACTTTCCTCTTCTTTCTTCAACAGGTGATACAGTCTGTGGAAATGGAAATTGTGCTATTTCCCACAGGCTTGTATTTGTAAACTGTGCTTCACTGGTACCCTTACAAGCAGGAAGGGTCCTTAATTTTGACTCTGGGCATTACCCAGTGAGTCCATTACCTTTGCCAGCAAAACAATGTCTTCAGCCCTGATTTTAGAAAGGGTGGGGTATGCGAGCCTAACCGAAATCTCTGCTAGCCATAGCACTCCAGCCAGTTGAGATATTTTCATCATCTCTCCATGGGATTAGAAATCATGGGCTAAAGAAAGCTCTTGGTGAATATGCCTGGACCCAAGATTCCAATTTTTTGAGTTCTATTGGAAAGTGACACTGACAGTCATAAGAATCTGAATCACAACACATCTCACTAGCAAGTATTGTAAATTAAATCAGCACATTGGAGGATATGAGTAATAACACGTGCAATGTTTTATGTCTGCCTGATGACAGTAGGTACTTTGTATTTTTGATGTTAGTATGATGGGTGAAACAGAAATTATGATACTTGAGAAATATGTATCCAAGCAGTCATTTCCTATTAGCTTGTTTCTAGGAGTAGATAGGAAATTTGCTGCTAACTGACAAGTTATAATTGTTATTGCCATCAGTACGTGGGTCTTGGCATGTCACTTGGCTTTAAGGACATCTTCTCTTTCCTCACTTCAATCTTTGCCTCCACTCCTTTTTTACAGTATCTTGTGTCATGGCATGTCATCTGGCTTTAAGGACATCTTTTCTTTCTTC
Source organism: Scolopax mira (assembly GCA_004320125.1). Classification (NCBI taxonomy): domain Eukaryota; kingdom Metazoa; phylum Chordata; class Aves; order Charadriiformes; family Scolopacidae; genus Scolopax; species Scolopax mira. The sequence goes on from BJBW01006143.1 coordinate 106,202, forward strand.
ACTTCAGTCTTTGCCTCCACTGCTTTTATACTTTTGGGTGTTCATTTAGCATGACAGACCAGATGGATAGCTTGGTTGGTCAAGTAGTTAAAAAGCTATGAAGAAGGGAAACTTGGTCACTGCTTATGCTCTGGAGCAAAACTTTAACAAATAGTGGTACTTAATGGATGGATGATAAAATTGAAGTGTGAAGCAGTTTCTGCTTTGTGTACAATTTCTTAGTAAAAGGGAGCTGGAATCCTATGAAAATTATAAGCTTCCAAAATGTTCCTAAGATTTAGTGCATTCTAAACAACAGGTATTTCCATTTTTGCAGAGGTTGCTTTACGAGAGGTGGTGGAGTCTCCGTCTCTGGAGACATTCAAAATCCTCCTGGACATGTTCCTGTGCAACCTGGTCTAGGTGAACCTGCTTTGGCAGGAGGGGTTGGACTAGGTGATCTCCAGAGGTGCTTTTCAATCCCATGTCATTCTGTGATTCTGTGTGCCCAGTAAGGAAATAAAAATAATTAGATCATTTTGTTGATTTGTTTAAAATCTAGTGTTCATCATGTTTTTTTCTTAGTGCAAATATTTTAAAGAAGTTAGTGAATCTTAAAATCAGAAGATTTTTAGCAGTTGTTTCAAATCAAGTTGACTGTAAGCTTCTTAATTATAATTGGTGAATTTAATTAAATACCGGAATTTTTGAAGAAAAAGTGCGGGCCCAATTCTCTGGTTTCTGTTTCATGTATCTTTTTATGGATTGTCCTGGTCTGAGGTAAAACAGAACAATTTTCTCTTCAGTAATTTTACATTTTAGGTGGGCCTCTTCTAACTAATTGAACTCTGAAATTAACAGGATATTGTTCATAAACTGTTCACTCTGAGTGATAAGACCTGATTATACCAAGGAATGGTGTGCAGAGAGGCTCTTTCTTCTACTTATTGCTATAACAACCGAGGTCAGCTAACTTCGTTATTTGCCCCGTTGGAGGGCTGGAAGAGGAAAAGCATAGAGGGGTCACACCTGCGGGAAGGAGGGAACAGGACAGGTGACCCACAACTGACCAACAGGGTATTCCATCGCATCTGCATCACACTCAGTATAAAAGCTGAAGGATCAAAGGGTCAACTCTGTCTCTTCAGTGGCTGACATCTGAGGAGGACCCTGTCAGTCTGCCTTTGATCCCGATCCAAGCATTCCTGACTCTAGCTCCAGAATCCACCTCCTGTCTGTCACGAAGTTCAGTACAGGAGACCATGTGACTGCTCGTCATGTGATCGTCACCCTGGGAGGTTGACATGGTTTTGAATATATTGTATACTTTTTTATTATTTATTGTTTATCTTATTATTATTATTTATTATTTCATTGTTTATGAACAATGTTGTTCTTACAAAGGCTGGCAATGACAGAACAAGGGCTAATGGCTTTAGACTGGAGAAGAGCAGATTTAGATTAGACATTAGGAATAA
>BJBW01006143.1:107762-140123 GCA_004320125.1 Scolopax mira
CTTTGAAGGTCCCTTCCGGCCCAGATGATTCTATGATCAATATTTTCATTAAAGTAGTTTAGCTCTTTTTCTATACTGATAAGTCTCTTTATTTCTCTCTCTCCTCTCTTTGGAGAGGGGGAGGGAGGGGCCATCTGTCATTCTGATTGTCCAATCTGGCCAAAACCAAGACATGTATACACACAAATACATGTATGTAATCTTTGTCTGTATATATATAAAATTTTGTATTTAAATTCAGAGGATGGATTTAAGATATCTCTAAGTCCCTTCCATCCCTTTTAGTTATGAGACAATAGAGATTTTTTTACAGACTTGTGTCTCCCTGTTGCCTTGGATGTGTCCTTGGGACAATAAGCATAAGTTCTTTGGCCTTAAATTTCTTGTGGATAAACATCAAGGTCACAAAAATATTAACGCTTTTTAAGGTGTTCATAATACTTCAGAAATAGTTAGTTCTCCTTTGATTGATGTGGACTGGATTTTTTCAGTCATTACTCTATTAAGGAATTTAACATTTCTGTGTCATCTTTGTATGTATACATTTATGTATGTATACATGTATGTATAAATATATACATTTACATCTAACATACACTTCAAAATAGCACCTCTCACCATGCTAAAAAGCTACAGTAGGACTGTTAGAACATGAGAGCTGTTGATTGAAAAATGGCTGTGTATGGTGTTTTGAAGATCTGTTTTCTGGGAGAGGAGCTCTTTGAAATTAGTAGCAATTCCAGATTCTTCTAAAAGATGGATATGGATCACAGTGTTGTACCCCTCTGCTCAGATGCCCAACTGAGCTATTTCCTGCTGTCAGAGAACACGCCCCTATTCCTGATTCTGCAGCATTGAGAAACCAAATAGGTTATTACATGAACAACATGCAGTAGAAACAGAAAAGGGAGAGATGGTAAAGTGTAAATGAGTCCATGATATTTCTCAAGAATATCTTGTTATGTGCGTGAAATGCGTTTTCCTCTTGTTTAGAAAAAGAAAAGAAAGACCCCTCCAACCAAGCCTTGACAGAATGCTTCTATGTTTGATTTGATTGCACTGCTTGATCATTAATATAATTGGTGTGTATGGTTTGCCTTTAGTTTTCAGGTGCTCTGTGCTAATTAACTTGACATTTTCTTAGGTTACATACTATTAGTATTACTGAATGGAGAGGTTCATGAAACTGGAGACAGGTCTGACTAAGAAAGTGTGAAGAGGAGAGTGCACAGCTTTGGGTGAAATAACAGGACATCCAGTGGATATACAGGACCAGGAATCCTTAGATTTCAAAGTCTTAAAATTGACCTCTTGAGAACTTGTGGCTAGCAGCTGCCAGAACTGGGGGTGAGGATCCTATGCAGAACTGGAGGTAAGAATTCAACATAACATCTGTAAAATTTTGGCACATATATGGAAGCAAGAATAAAAAATAACCCTAAATAAGCTTATATGGTATTTTTGTATCCATGTAGAGCAGTTTAAGTTGGACACTTTTTTACTGGATATATTTTAAAATATATAATCGTATCTGCTGTCTATTCCCAATGTAAATACTCTGACTTAATTGGGTCTAGAATAGGGATATCACAGATTTTTCTTAGTGTGCTCAAGTTTTGTTCAAGAAACTTCATGAAAAGTGTTTATCAATGCTGTACTAGCATTGTTCTTCTAGGAATCAATGAAAATGTTTAGGAGGAAAACTTACTTGTCAGTGGGAGAGTGTTTTCAGCCATGTAGTCATAAGCTAAAGGCAGTTTTTAAGGCAGCTTTTAAGGCAGTTTTTAACTATGGACCTCCTTTGTTAATGAAGCATAGATTTTAACAGCAGACAGGATCATTTGTTTATGCAGTCTGCCTTCCACAGAATAGGATTTCCAGGTTGCACAAATGTGTCCAGACACACCTGGAAATTTTTTACTTTTATTTTTGTATTTGTGCTGAGACACAAATGTAACACCAGTCCCTGGGGCTAAGAGCAGAGTTGAGAGGGACCACATGGCTCAAATAGCCAAAGATTCTTGGTCAGTGGGTTCAGAGTGGGATGTGAGCTTGGGTGCACTGAACCTGGTGTCTGATTTATAGCAGAACCTTGGTGTTGGTGCTCTCTCACATTCCAGATGACTGCATGAAACACAGAGTAATCCACTACTGCATTTTGATGTATACATATTTTAAAATAAAAACTGTCGAATGGTTGGTTCTGTTTACTGTCCAACTGGGACAAAAAATAAATTTTAAGATGTGAACATTTCTGGTTAAACAGAAATATTTTTTTCCATCTTATCTTACCCAAGAAACTCACAGGGTACCTTTTATTTTAGTTTTCATAAATAAGACATGTCAAACAGCTACTGGAAATGTCTCAGTTGTACCAATGTCACTGGAATTAAAAGGTTTCTATGTGCATAAGGTGAGGCAGGTTAAATCCTGATATTCTAAAAATCTACTGAGTAGCCTTAGCCTTTCAGAGGCCTTTCAGGATCAGAGCATCCCTTGTTTGTGTAGGCCAGGTAATTAGCAGTTTAATTGTTTTACTTGTGTGCAAACCCTCAGGGTTCTGAGTGCACTAATAGGCCTTTAATGATCCTGCCCAGCTCCAGCTGGGGGCTCCACCTTACACCCAGGGGGGTCCACTTCAGGTCAGCCCTGGGCATTTCAGTCTCTCTCTCAGCTACATAGTAGGTGCGTTTGTCTTCAAGCCTGCCTTTGGTCCTGCCTTCTGGGTGGACTTATGATAGTATGCTCTCCTGTGCCACCCCTCTGGCTCTATGCTGTGGCTTGTCCTTGATCCTCTTACCCCTCCTGGTTATGACTCCTGCACCTCCTTCATTTCTGGCTGCATCTGGGGCTATTGATGCAGCCATTTGAAAGAATCTAGCTCTGCTTAAAGGCACTGTGGGACCCTGCCCTTGGTTGGTGAGGGCATTGTCCTGCTGGAGTGACCTTCAGTCCTGGTTCACCTTCCCTTGGGCAGCAGCCAGCCCTTGCTGCTTCCTGATGAGTAAGTGCCTGATTGCACACAGAGGTGCAGAAATGGTCTCAGATGGTATGTGCAAATTGGAGATAATATTGAATATCTGAGCTATGGTCTTTAATATAACTTAAGTTAGGGAAGTTTGGACAGACCAAAAGTTGAAGCAGTAAAAATAGCACGATTATAATGTTTGACTGTTTTAGTATGTAAAGCACTAGTTCTTTACGAATCAGAACTTTGCTGTTAACCTGATTTTTCTAAATGACTAAAGGCTTTTCTGTAGTTATTTTTTCCCTAGCATAATTTGCAGGAAGTGTAAAGTCTTACACTGCATATGAAAATGAGGAATCTTTCCAAATCCTTTTCCATTTCAGTTCTGATCTTTTCTGCCTCTTAATGCAGAGAGTTCACCAGAGAACTTTACAGCTCTGTACAGTTTATAGATGGATATTTTGTTATGTTCTTTATGAATCCATTGTCAGAGGATTGCTAGTGTGTATTAAACTCCTAGACAGCTTGCGGCAAATATTGATTGGAAATCTTTTTGAGCAATATGACTTGCAAGGAAGCGATGAGGTTCAGTTGTGTCACACAATTGTGTAATTATGTAGAATGAGATTCAGAGTAAACACAAATGTTTGCAAAAGCCCTATGTAAGTTTTCCAAAACAACAACAAACTTATTTACCTTTGTGTAGTTGCCTTTAAACTACAGTGTCTAATTATGCATGTTGTGAGGAAACCCTTGTCCACATTCAGTTACACTTTGTGGCTGTCCTTTTTCTTAGCAACAGGTATATCTTGTAGAGTGGATGAACCTTTGGGATGTCTAAAAGCAATGCTGTGAAGAATATGACTTTTTTGGGACTAGGCTGGGGTGAAGCACACCCTTCCTAAGAGCTAGGTGGGTTAAGCAAAAATGCTTAACACAGAATTTGGGACTTACTAATACATTCAGTTGTCACTATCTGCATTTTTGCACTCTTAGGGGCCAGTCAAAATAATAATGTATTTATCAAAACTATTTTATAGTGAATTGCATCACTGGAGTGCTTTTTTATATTGCTGAGATTTATTTCACTTTTAGTATACCTAAACATGTTGTAAGTAGAAAATGCAGGATATTGTAAACAAACTTTAGTATTTTGCATACATTACATTTTGAATATTACTTTGGGTTATAATCATAGAATCATAGATTTGTCTAGGTTGAAAGGGATCTTAAAGATCATCTAGTCCAACCATCAAACTAACCCTGACAAAAATCATTAAGCCATATTCCTAAGGACTACATCAACCCATCTTTTGAACACCTCCAGGGATGGTGCCTCAACCACTTCCCTGGATAGTCTATTCCAATGTCTGATAACCCTCTCCATGAAAAAGTGTTTTCTAATATCCAATCTAAACCTCCCCTGGCACAACTTGAGGCCATTGCCCTTTGTCCTATCTCCTGGGACTTGGGAGACAAGACCGACCCCCGCCTCTCTACACCTCCCTTTCAGGTAGTTATAAAGCATGATAAGTTCTCCCCTCAGCCTCTTCTTCCTCAGACTAAACAAACCCAGCTCCCTCAGCCTTTCCTCATAAGACTTACTCTCCAGACCACTCACCAGCTTTGTTGCTCTTCTCTGGATCTGCTCCAGCACCTCAATGTCTTTTTTGTGGTAAGGGGCCCAAAACTGGACACAGTACTTGAAGTGAGGTCTCAGGGGACGATGACCTCTCGAGTCCTACTCACCACACTGTTTCTGATCCTGGCCAGGATACTGTTTGCCTTTTTTGCCACCTGGGCACACTGCTGGCTCGCGTTGAGCCAACACCCCCAGGTCCTTTTCTGCCAGGCAGCTCTCCAGCCATTCTTCCCCATGCCTGTAGTGCTGCCTGGGGTTGTTATGACCCAAGTGCAGGACCCAGCACTTGGCCTTACTGAAACTCATCCTGTTGGTCTCAGCCCATCAATCCAGCCTGTCCAGATCCCTCTGCAGAGCCTCTCTACTCTCCAGCAGATCAACACTCCCACCCAACTTGGTGTCATCTACAAATTTGCTGAGGGTGCATTCAATCCCCTTGTCCAGATCATTAATAAAGATGTTGAAGAGAATCAGCCCCAGCACCAAGCCCTGTGGGACACCACTCATGATTGGCTGCCAACTGGATTTCACTCCATTCACTAGCACTCTCTGGGTCCAGCCCTCCAACCAGTTTTTAACCCAGTGGAGAGTATTCCCATCTAAGCCATGGGAATGGGGGCAGCCAGTTTCTCCAGGAGAATACTGTCGGAGACAAAATGCCAAATCTTTTACAGAGGAATAGATGTGGTCCATGCCCCAGGGATACTGTGCAGTCCAAGGCACCCTTATCTCACACGTCTTCCACCTCTCACATGAGCAAATGTTCCACAGCAGAAACACACAGAGCACCAGCACCACTGATGTTCGCACAAGGCTTTCTATAGAAACCCAGGGTATTCACCTAGAACACAGCACTAGGCAGCAGCCAAGGTGAAGATGAGGCAGCAGGCTTTTCTTTTCAGTTCTCTTGCAGACTTTTTCTTTATTTGTTTCTCCTCTTTAGAAGGCTGGAAATAGAATTCCTTCACTGCGCATCTGGCTTGAGAGAAGAGGATGAGATTGGGCCTTCAGAAAGCATTAGGTTATGGTGTCGTTCCATCAATCCAGAACTAAGGACTCACATTTTCTGCAGATTTATGCTTGCCTGTTTTAGGCCTCCAATTAGGCATAAGATTCAGATGAAGCTTTTTACATGGTCAAGGCTTTTATAAAGCTCCTCTCTTTGACTTTCTGGTGTCCAGAAGGAGACCAGCTCACCAAAGTCAGCCCAGGTCTCAGGTAAGTTTGTTCTGTTTTATGCAACTTCATGGCTTCTATAGGGAACAAATCTCTTTAAGACCTCAACCTTTTGGTTGCATAAGAAGCTACTGAAGGAGCAAAGGGGGTGGAGAAAGGGGGCAAGCACACTGTACAACTGCATAACCAGAGTTCCCTTAAGAAACCAAATCAAAGCACTGGTAAGGTAGAAGCTCTGCAGAGATTCATACAGAGGGTATGAGTGCCTACACTGAGCACACAGCACACACACAACTTTATATAACAGCACCACCACAAGTTGCAGTGTTGTGCAGCTCACACCTAGGCAGAACATGGCTCCCAGCACTGACCCACTGGCTATGGAACAAAGGAGAAATTACAAGACTCTGGGATGTTCAATCTGCTCAACCTCTTGAGTGTCATATCAAAATCTTCAAGTGACCAAGCCATTAAAAATATACAATGAAAAGCTGTAGGAATGGGGGGTTGTATGATTAATCAGAGGTGCCAGAATTCCCTTCAGAATTCCCTGAAGTCTCAGTCATATTCTGTTATGGGCTGAGGCTGGCCTGGGTAAGTAGCTATATCGCAGGCCAACTCACCCAGTGCCGTCTAAGCACCATCTGCTGTTCTGATTCCTCCTACAGTAGCACACTCATCTGAGCATATCTCATGCCATCACAAGGTTGCTGTTGGCCTGATTAAAATTTAAATTTTTGAAATGACACCTCATTTCAATTGTTTAAATGACACCTGCACTTGCTCACCCATGCACTCATTTCAGGTCTGAAACGTTGTGACTTTATATCAAAAGTTTCCTTGATTACTAGACGACCAGCAAAACAAGCAAACAAACCCTAAAGTGCTCAGTGTTACTTTTACAATGTCAGGATTAAAAACCTCATTTGACTCAGCTAATCTGAACTCAGTTTATGTTCACTGTTTAATCTCTATTAAGATTAGAGTTGAAAGACACCAAATCTTATCAGACTAGAAGCAAGTTGTTCCCTGAAGTAAACTAAGTTCCCTTTTTCATTTGCACAGCTACGTCATAGGTGGTAGAGAAGGAAATCTCCCAAACCTGTCAGACCCAAAAGTGGTATCACACGACAACGCCCACAAGGTTAAATAAGCACTACTCTGATAAACCCCAGTCAAACAAAGGAAAGAATTACTGCTTCCTTTTTGAACTGGAAGTCCCAATCAAGATTATAATCCCCAGACACTATGCCCAAAAATAAAAATGAAAAAAAAAGAAAATATACACAAGCACACACTGAAAAAAATCAGCCAAGAAAGTCTGACATCGGCATTATAATGCACACACTTACATAGTTAATCTGAAGCACTCTACAAATGAGTGCATCTCCCTGGGAGTTTTCATCATAAGAATGACATTTCTCAGCTCTCAAGAGGCAACAGATAGTAAATCATTTAGATCATGAAACCTGGATAGCAAGCAGCAAGTTCAGAAGAGTGCATCTTGTAGCAGAAATTCACTTCCTCAAAATAGTGACATTTGCACTGAATTTATAAAAATCCAATTTAGCCACTTCTCTTAATCTAGAGTCTTGGGTTCATGATAGATGAAAATGCCCTGACCACAGACATTTCATAACTGAAAAGGAATCAAGAAGTGATGCCAACTTCTTCTGTCATTCAAAGGTTTTGGCTAATAAGTGTCACTTCAGATCCATTTGAAAAACACTCACTTATAATCACGGGATGTTTACTTATTGCAGTTGTTAAGATTACTAATTTGGAATCAAAAGGTCCAACCGGGAGCACTCGGCCATCATGCTACACAGTATGCATACTGCTGTCTTAAGCAGATTCTTTGCTAGAAAATTTAGATTTAACCAGCAATTCAGACAGGTTATTGGTTGTGGAAAGAATGAGCTGTAGACTTTAAGGAGAGGTGATAAGACTAGGCCCTTACATTAGCCGGTTTTGCACAGCCTAGGACTGAGAGCAACTCACCATGTGTGAGAATGTTCTATAGTCTATGCCCCGTGATGGCTCGTTATGGGGAGGGTAGACAGTAGATAGATGCTCGTTCTGTATTATTGATCTTATAGATGAAAAGTGTGTCATTTCCATTTATTTTCTGCTAAAATCCCAAAGTCTAAAAGGCACGTAAGTTGTCAGGAAGCTTTATTTAATCATGAAGAGGAAAAAAAAAACTATTTCAAAGTAAAACAAAAATGACACAGGGAAAAAGTCTATCTTATTTTCTTAAGGGTGTGAGAGCATTTCTCTAGATAGGCGCCTTTTGGAATAGTTACAGCACACAATGTCAAACAGTTTCTTGAGGGTGCTTTTTCTTTGTCCCAGCTGATCTCCTTCTTCCTGACCCTGCCAATGTCAGAGCCTTTACGTAGCAGGCATTTTTTATCATTCCCCTCCCTTGCCTCTCTAATGCCATTCTGTTACATTTTTCAGGTTGCTTTGATCTTCTCCCATGTGACTTTTCCCTCCAGGGTATTTCCACTGTGCTTTCTCAGAGGAGGAGATGACAGTCTCATGAAGCATAAGCTGCATGTTCCCCAAAGCCAGGAAACTATTCACGGTTTCGCATGAATGGACCTGGGCCTTCTTTCTCCTTTATTGTTTGAACAGAATTAGAGGGTTCCTTTGAAGGTGTAGCCACACAATAGCTGTCTCCCAAGCCTTTGCATGATCTTATTTCCAAATAACACTCTTTTCACTCACCCACATCTCTGAACCCCAGAGGTTCTTCCATTTAGAAAAAAAACTGTGCAACTGCACATTAATTATCCTAGCCAGAGGACAGAGGGTCAGGTGGATCTGCCTTTGCACACACCAGCTTCATATATTTCCTCTGCATCCATCACATTTTTATTCTGGTCCTCCTCAATGTCTTTGCTATGGATGCAAGTTGAATGAAACCTAGTGCTTTTTTTAGAAATTACTCTGGACTCTTATTCCACTGTCCTTGCTACAGGAGTATCAAGTATTTTAAGGATGCAATCTTGCACTGCAATGCACAGGAGAGGTCTTAACTACAACTGACTTCACAGAAATCCAGTTAATTCAGTGGACACTTGGCCATTCCAACTTTGCTTCAGTTATTTTTGCTAAAAGTAGTTTTGCAGGGTGGAGCCAAAATACCTATTGTTCCCCGCAACAGCACATTTTCTTCATGTTTAGAGGTGGCTAGTATTGAGCAATGATACAGTGCTTGACTCCTACTTGTTCTCCTACACAGATATCCAGATTAAATCACAATGAAAGTTGTCTGAAAATTTGTTGACACTTCCCCCTTCCCTCAAAAGTCAACAAATACCATTTGACAAAAACAAAAGAAGGTGTCATAGAAACTGTTGTGTTTGAGGTCTGGAATGGAACATCACAGAGAGAAAAACTCTTTAAATCACTTCGGGCTACTTCCAGTAACAGGAGAAAACAATTTCCAAGAAGAAAAGCAAAGAGAAAAGGTGATTTCAAAAAAAAGCTAATAATAAACTGTATACAAAATAAAATAACCGCACATAATAGAGAAGACTGCTCATGATCAGAGTTATTTTGCCATAAGGCTGCTCTCAAATGCATCAAAATGTTCGTCCTTCAGCCTCTCTTACTGTTCTCTTGTGTCATAAGAAAAGCCTCCACAACATCATCACTGAAAAAAAAAAAGCACACCTCATTCCATCTGAAAACAGTCTCAGCTTAGTGGGGAAACAGAAGTTGCTGGACCAACAAATGTGAACTCTGATTTGAGCATCTTTCCTGTGGTGATCCAAGAGCATCTGGGTACACAAAGTTACTCTTTAGAGAGACAAGCTCCCTTTACTTCATACTTTATTGACAGCAGTTTTTTTATCTGTTGTAGAAAAGTGGTTTCAGCATATGCCAAATAGCTCCTGCAGTTTTAGAAACAGAGCTTGAAGAAAGTAACATACAAGTCATTCAAGGAAAATCTTAATCAGCTTGAGAAGGCTCCCAGTATTTCCAAACAGTAAGGCTGATTACAAGAAAAAACCCAGAGTCACCTAAATGTTCTAATTACCTAATGAAATTATGTTACAGAATTTTTCCACAATCTAAGTTGTTCTACAGTCTGTGATTCTCTACCACCTTACCTAAAACCTGACTTCAGAAATAGCAGGTCATGCTTTAAACTCAGTAGCCTCTTCCTCTGGCTGCAATATGTTCATAGTGATTTTGCCAAACGCCAGTATGCAGTTCATAGATCAAAAGAATCATAACCACAGTTTTAAGACCTAAAGAGGTGAAAAACTCTATTAGGGAGTGGATTCTAAGAGGAGAGAAAAGGCAACTCTTGTTTGTAGGGTTTTTCTTAAAAACAGAATAATTCACTTGCACACATGTCTATGCCCAATTTGGGTAACTGATGCTCTACTGCAGACTGTATACAAGAGCAAATGTAAATCAGTACAATGCTATCAAATCTGAGTATCTAAAAATTACAAATAAAGGCCACAAAGATCCTGGTATATTTAGAAAAATTATGAAGATTCGCAAAAAATATTATCAGCTTAGTCTACTAGTTTTTATGGTGACACTATGCTCACTAACAACACATATTTATGCACTAGCTATTTCCTTTTAAAAATAGGTAAATAAATAAAGGGGAAGGTATAGAATCTGAACTAATCTGCAGGATCTATGAGCAGAAGCTTCGCAGTTAGACAGCTGACAAAGTTTTTAATATAATTTAATCACAAACAGAGCCAGAAGTAAAAGACATGGCAGGAAAAGCAGCTAAGGACAGAATAAATCACCTGCAAGTGTTCCTCTTGCTGAATTGAAGCAAGAGGATATTCTTGCTGAATATCCATCTGTGGCAGGGTTTTCAGAGCATCCTAATGTCCTTTGGCTTTTTTAGATTTGTGGGCACTTGACACCTCTGAAAATCAAGCCAGTGAGAAAATGAGACTGTCTCAGACCATACAGCTAACAAACCAAACAGAAATGTACCTACCTAGACAGACCCAGCCCAAGGCAAAGGCCAGGAATTTGGTTGCCTGAGAATTGCAGGCTGCCAGGGCAGCCACGCATTCATCAAGAATGATCTGGACAACCTGCTTTTCCTGACACATTTGGGTTAGAGTTAAAACCAAACCAGTAAAAATCTCATCTACTGTGCGCCAAAAGAAAGGATGACCTATGTGTTTGGAGTGCATGGAAACAATAGGGACAAGACTCCAATCCAGATGGATTCACTAAGGCCCAGCGCCACAACTTCCTCCAAAAAAGATGGGTACCAGCATCATGAGCCAAGCATATCACCTGCACAGACAGTTTTCACCTCTTGCCTTCCTAGCCTGTCACTGCTGCGGGGAAGAAATCAGGTTTTTGTGATGCAGGGCTTACAGCGAGTTATATAGTCTTGATTTTTGAGCTGGCTCCATTCATCTTTGAATCTGCTCCCTTTTGCAGCTTAGTATGTAGATTTACTCTACCAGAAAATAAAAAAATAAAAAAATTAGCTTTTGCTGGCTATATTGGATTGAGAATAAGGTTAGAGTTTGCCTTTGGCTTTCAAAACCAGAAAGGCCTGTCAACACAGACTAATACAAGGCACTGTTAAGTATGGAAAATAAATCAAAGTATTCTCGCTAATGGACTATCCTCCATCCAAGTGGGAGGGATGACACAATAAGGTGTCAAGACTTGTCTCTGCCTGCTTATAACCTTTACTGCACTGATTTCTCTTCTAAGGTGCTGTTTGCACTGTTTCCCTCCTTCTAGGTTACTTAACAGAAGACAGATGCAAGGTTGCATTGCTCAGCAATCTCTGTCTTTCTTCCCAGTAAGCACATGCTGTTGAGGAAACACAACTTCAAGCACAGCACCTAATTTTGCAAGAATGAGATTTTTCACAGAGATACCTAGCATTTTACTGCTTCAGTGGATCAGAAATACCCTAGAAAAAGCACTTCTCATGTCAGGGCAATACTTCCACTTCTGGCCAAGACCAGAAGGTGGACAGATGACCAGAAACTGAGGAAAAAACCAGAAAATCTGCCTCCAGAAAGATTTGAGAAATGAAGGCCTTTATCAGATCTTTCATCTATTATCTATAGTCAACAAATAGAAAAGTCTCATAAAAACTTCCTCATTAAATCTTCTTAGTTCACTGTTCTGCCAGAGACACGTGCCCCTAAATTTTACCTGGCAGAACACATATCACTGCTCTGTCAAAAAAATTGACAAATATGTCTTCTGCAACCATAAGCATCCATCAGTACTTCATAGCTGGAGAAAAACAAAACACAACTAAGAATAATAAACCGAGCCTGACAAGAACTCTCTGGTTTTAATCAGAAAAGTACTTTGCAACTGGACCAGGATTAATCCCCTCCCTTCTCTTGTATAATGGTAGCAATGTCACTTGTTCTTAATATTGGAGCTATGGTTGGAGGTAGGTAGAGCACTCAAGAAGGACTCAGCTTCTCCTTGTTCCAGAAATAGAGTCTCAGCCAATATCAGGTCTATCATTTGCACAGGACTAGGAAAGTGGATGCAGAATGCTCCCTCTCCTGACATGCTGACCTCCACTCACAGTGACATCAAGGCAGAAACCCCAGACCCCAGGTGATAAATTAGCAGTTTGCAGTGACTTCCTCCCAGGCACTGACAAAACTTCCTTGCTGGGTTGAAAATATTCTAAATTTAAAATAGAAAATATTCTTATTCTAATTTAAGTAAAGGGAAATCTTTGAATTATATTAGGAGTAGAAATAAAGGAAATAGTTATACATTGAGCACAACTCATTAAGAAACAAAGATCAAAGATTCCAGCTAGAGTCAACTGCTTTCCAAAACAATCTTTGAATCTTTGTAGCTGCCATGGAAACCACAGTAACCAATGGTCAGAGGCTCATCTCTTCTGCACGACATGGAAGCCCACAAATACGGGGAGGGGGGAAAGGTGCAAATGAAAGGAAGTCCCTCTAAGCCAGTAGGATTTGCACACCAGGCTGCCTGCTTCCCTTAAAAAACAAAAAGTCTCTTGTGAACTGGGAGCTGTGAGCTGCTGTCAGAGGTAGGATGCATCTGTTTTTCACAGCCCAGTTCCTTCATGTGTCAGGTGATTCTTATCTGAAAGTTCATACAGAAACTTCTACCACTTATAGCAAGACAAATTCCATCCTTAGTTCTACATTTTTTGAGAGGGAAATGTAGACAATGTTAAACAGCCTATCCATCCATTAATTGCACATACAACAAATTATGAAAGTCTGCATAACTATATATTTGGCCAAACAAGCTGTGATGGGACACAAAAAGAACATATGAAAATGACCACGGGGTGTTTGTAAAACCAGCTTCTCTAACTGGAATGAAGATCTGAACATTCCCCTGGTCAGTGCCCAGAGTTCATGGTTGGAAAAAACTCTTCTGTCAGGGACTACAAAGAAAACACAGCACTTAGATGCATGACAGAACTTCATATTGCACAGAATTCAATTTCTTTCCTACCCAAAGCTCAGCAGGCAGGAGAAGCAGGAGGAGGGAAGGAAAAAAAAATGAGGAGAGTTACTGGCTCCTCTGGAGCACTGTCCACCTTCTGAGTAATATTATTTCCACTTGTCCTACCAGCCAGCCTTTTTCTCTGATGCAAGAAGACCTGGTTGTCAGGTGAGCAATGTTCTACCTTGCACAGGAAATAATCTGCAGGAAAAGAGGAAGGAAAGACTCTCCATCTAGGTTTTCTGCTCCACAGCCCACAGAAGAGTATCTTCCTAGTTCCTAAATGTGAAACTCCATAACTGAAGGCACCCACGGACAAAGTAAAATAGCATTTGTATGTACTAGGTAATTGGTACATTGGTACAAGGTATGGGCAAGGTAATTGATATTTGGATTTGTATGGAAGAGAGAGAGAGAGTGATGGAAGAGGACTGACCGAGGAATTGGGCAGAACTCTGGGGTTGTATGATATCCCATTATTTTCAGGGTCTACTGTTCCTAGACTGTTTATTCAGTTAAGGTTCCTTCCATGGCTGAGTTTTTTCGAGTTTTCAGTGACTGAAGTCACTAGATCTGTTTAATGCCACATTTGCTCAATTCTGATCGCCTACTTTCCTTGCTCGTGTATTCTGGGAGGTCATACCAGATATACCAAAATGGGGTCATTATGCCATATGCTTATTTACTATGTGTACGTTAGACCTTTTGTGTGCTATTTTTCACTTGTTATCCATCATTATATGTATTTATCTTCAAGTACCATATGGAGCAGTAGGACGGGATATATATATGGAGTCAACAGATGGTGAGACTCTGTGTGATTAATATGTTCTCGTAACTTTTTATTGTCTCTTTTTCTTATATGTTCTACTTTCAAAGTGTCATTACTTTTGTCGGTCCTGTTCTCATTTCTTTATTCCTGTACGCAAACAAATATAAAAAAATTCAATGTCTGGGTTTGAGATCTGTCTTTATAGTGTGCCAGGTGTTACCTTATTGAAGTAATTAATAGGTTTTTCAGGACAAAAAGGCCTGATCTCTTTGTCTAACACCAGACACAGAATTTCACCCTGCGGCTTCTTGAGTTAAAGGACGTTTGCTCTCAACTACTATAGGAACATTGTCAACATTGTCTGTATTTCACATGGCTGTCGATCTGCAAAATGCTCAAAAGTCCTTTAGAAGATGAAATAGTAATTCACGCTATTGAATTGCAACTTAAATGCAGACAGAAGAGCACATGTTGAGTTAGAACATGCATTGGCTGGATGCACTGCAGAAGCCTAGATGAGATGTCCACATGTGCACTGGGACATACGACAGGGCAGCGACTGTGCACATGCTCTGGCCTGACCCTACATATCACAACTCCCAGACAGTGAAGAGCTTTATCCTGTTTCATTTTGACTGCCTTTGACTGACTGTACTCAGTAGTACAATGGTTTCACTTTCCAGCTGTGGCACAGGAAGCACAAGCATGTTTCCCCACCTAATTCATTGTTTCCAGGAGGTCTTTTAAATCTTCCTTATCTCAATGGAAGGGCATGTTATCAAAGGCCTCACTTTAGCCGTATTGCCTTTCCTGACAGGTATATTACTTCCATTCCATGGAATTCATGTGTCCAGCACTACAATTCTGGTGCTTCCTAAAATCACTCAGAACAACTGGTCCTAATGTCTGTTGATTTTTATTTCCAGGTTGGAATGCTGCTTGATACCATGACTGTCTCCTCTTCCCTTAGTCCTCATGCATTCTGAAAACAAGGAAAACTTCATAGAATCATAGAATGGTTTGGGTTGGAAGGGACCTTAAAGACCATCGAGTTCCAACCCCCCTGCCATGGGCAGGGACACCTCCCACTAGAGCAGGTTGCTCAAAGCCCCATCCAGCCTGGCCTTGAACTTCCAGGGATGGGGCATCCACAACTTCCCTGGGCAACCTGTTCCAGTGTCTCACCATCCTCACTGTAAAGAATTTCTTTCTGGTGTCTAATCTAAATCTCTTCTCTTCCAATTTAAAACCATTTGCCCTCATCTTATCACTACACTCCCTGATAAAGAGTCTTTCCCCATCTCTCCTGTAGCCTCCCTTCAGGTACTGAAAGGTCACTATAAGGTCTCCCCGGAGCCTTCTCTTCTCCAGGCTGAAGAACCCCAACTCTTTCAGACTGTCCTCATAGGAGAGGTGTTCCAGCCCTCTGATCGTCTTCATGGCCCTCCATTGGACTCATTCCAACAGGTCCATGTCCTTCTTGTGCTGAGGACTCCAAAGGTGGACATAGTACTCCAGGTGGGGTCTCACCAGAGGAGAGTAGAGGGGTAGAATCACCTCCCAAGACCTGCTGGCCATGATTCTTTTGATGCATCCCAGGATGCAGTTGGCTTTCTGGGCTGCCAGCATGCACTGCTGGCTCATGTTGAGCTTCTCATCCATGAGCACTCCCAAGTCCTTCTTCTCAGGGCTGCTCTCAAGCCATTCTCCGCTCAGCCTGTATTTGTGCCTGTGATTGCCATGACCCAGTTGCAGGACCTTACACTTGGCTTGGTTGAACTTCATGAAGTTCATGCAGGCCTGCTTTTCAAGCCTGTCTAGGTCCCTCTGGATGGCATCCCTTCCCTCCAGCGCATCAACCATGCCACAGAGGTTGGTGTCATCGACAAACTTGATGAGGGTGCACTCATCCCACTGTCCATGTCGATGACAAAGACGTTGAACAGCACTGGTCCCAGTACTGGCACCTGGGGAATGCCACTCGTGACTGGCTTCTACTTGGACGTTGAGCTGTTGACTCCAATCATTTGAGTGCCACCATCTAGCCAGTCCCTGATCCACCAAGTGGTCCGTGCATCAAATCCATATTTCTCCAGTTTAGAGACCAGGATGTCATGTGGGACAGTGTCAAACACTGTGCATTTGTCCAAGTAGATGACATCTGTTGCTCTCCCCTTGTCTAACAATGCTGTAAGGCATTCCTAGAAGGCCACTAAATTTTTCAGGCATAATTTGCCCTTTGTGAAGGCATGTTTGCTCTCACCAATCTCCTTATCTGCCTTAACAGAGATTCTAGGAGGATCTGCTCCATAAGCTTGCCAGGCACAGAGGTGAGACTGACTGGCCTGTAGTTCCCTGGGTCTTCCTTTTTTGCCTTCTTGAAAATGGGGGTTATGTTTCTCCTTTTCCAGTCAGCGGTAAATTCACCAGACTGCCACGACTTTTCAAATATAATGGAAAGTGGCTTGGCAACTTCATCCACCAGCTCCCTCAGGACCCACAGATTAATTTCATCAGGTCCCGTGGACTTATGCACCTTCAGGTTCCTTAAAAGGTCTCAAACCTGGTGGTTCTCCTTTCTCAAACCCCTTGTTTTCACCTGGTCTTTCAACTCGGATGGTGTGAGGAGATGGCAGTGAAGACAGAGGCAAAAAAGTTGTTAGAACCTCTGCCTTCTCCTCATTTGTTGTTAGCAGTTTGCCATTCTTGATCATCATGGGGGGCACAGTTTCTTTAACCTTCCTTTTCTGATTGACACAACTGTAGAAGCCCTTCTTACTATTCTTAGCATCCCTTGCCAAGTTCAGCTCCAGCCACACCTTAGCCTTCCTGACTTCATCCCTATGTAACTGGGCAGCATACCTATACTCTTCCCAGGATATCTGATCCTGCTTGAACTTCCTGTGCAGTTCCTTTTTGGCTTTTAGTTTGATCAGCAGGTCATGACTCAGCCATGCTGGTCTCTTCCCTCTCTTGCTTGATTTCTTACACCCAGGTATTGAGAGCTCTTGTTCTCTATGGAAAGCATCCTTAAAGATCTGCCAGCTCTGTTCTGCCCCCTTGTCCCTGAAGACCGTTTTCCAGAGGGATTTTTTTGACTAATTCTTTAAAGAGATGGAAGTTTGCTTTCCTAAAATTCAGGGGCCTGACTGCACTCCTTGTCTGTTGCATACCCTTCAGGACTGTGAACTCCACCAGGGCATGATTGCTGCAGCCCAGGCTGCCTCCAATCTTGACATCCCTGATGAGCTGACTTGCACCAGTGACAATCAGGTCCAGTACTGCATCCCCTTGGATAGGACTGTCTATTTCCTGCCTTAGGAAGTTATTGTCGATGCACTCCAGGAACCTCCTAGATTGTCTACAGCTTGCTATGTTGCTTCTGCAGTAGAAGTCGGGATGGTTGAAATCCCCCAGCAGGACAAGCACCTTCAAGCATGATGCCTCCTGTAGCTGGAGAAACTTCATTGTTCACTGAATTCCTCAGGGAAGGACTTTTGCTCTCACAGCAGCAAGATTAGTTCAGGAAATCTATATGTCAATGTGTCTATAAGTATACAAAGTCTCATGTCTTTATTTACCAGAGGCCAGGATTAGATGAAATGTAAACTGCAACTTTCAGAAATTGCTGCTGCAGATGAGACCATGCTGAAAAGTCTAAACACAGGGTGGAGAGAACAGAATATTTCCAGATTGCACAAGACAGGAGCTGTAAGCTCTATGCTCCTATTCTATGATTTCACTGAAATATGACTAATAGAATGTTTTTATCTTATAGCTATCTCTAGATGCACATACCTGACACAATATTGTTTAATAGTAAGCCACCAATTAATAACAAAAGAGTAAGCAGCATATGCAGTGGTATATAGGTTGAAGTCTATCATCAATAGCTTTTTAGTCCCTCATCCAGCAAATTGTGATTAAAGTCAAGGGGGATTTACAGATATTAATAGGGCAGATTTATATAAAAACAATAGTTATTTTAATGTGAGGTTCTGAGTATTGTTTCATTAAAATGATGCTGTGCCTTTCTGTAACAGGTCACAGATAGCAACGGTGACACTGTTGTTGAATGCAATAGTCATTTCAGTCAGTCACTCAGATCATATAGGGGAGAAACACATGGGTTTCTGAGTTGGCTGTTTTGCCCAGATAGGGTCCACATGGACAGCAGACTTAGATGACTGTCGGTGATTGTTAAGTCTGTCAATGACTGTCAAGAGCTAGACCCTAGAAGGTAACCAGAATTTACGGAAAAACAGTTTGGAGGGAAGCAATCACCTGAAGCATCAGCAATTAATCACAGATCATTGAATGCTGAGGCTTTTTTTTTTTTTAATGGTTTTGAAATTCTGTGTTATGCTAGTGTTGACCACGAATTCTTTTTATGTTTTTGTGTAGGAAAGGAGCATGTGTGGAACAACACAGGACTTAGCTAGCTGGATGTGTGTATGTAACCCTATGTGTTGCATAGAGGTTGATGTTACTGGCAAGCTAGGGGTCAAAAGCTTGGTGAATCAGACTCAATCAGGCTCTGAGTGATAACCAAACACCCACAAGCTGAATGACAAAATTGAAAAAAGGGACCAAAGCTATGTCATCAGAGTTGGTTCTGGCCACCTGTGACATCTTGATGATAAAGAGTAGCTATTTCATCATTTTTCTATTAGACAAGGCCCTATTAAAATAAAATGTAAATTCCACAGTAGATTTCTAAATACGAAAGACTGCAAGAGAGGACTAGGAAATTTGAGTGTATCGGCTACCTATTAACTGGCTGATTACTGTTCCTTCTCACAAGCAAAAAAGAATTGAGTGAAATTCCAGCTTTTAAGTCCCATGTTTGATTCAACTGGTTTAAGAAGAAGGAAAGGTGCTTTGTAGAAATCCAGAAGTTAGGTTACTGTCTTGGCTGACATCACAGAAATATTAACATTTTGTCCACAGGGAACATCCTTGTTGAATCAGATAAACTAAAGAGAAGAAAGTACTCATTTTCAAGAGCCCTGAATGCTCTAACTGCTGAGGATTTCCCAAACAGAGTCTTCTGTATGTTCCCAGTCAAGAAGGATTTGGCAATAGATCCAGATACGTTGTGAATGCCATTCAGCTTCTGGAGGCTCAGGTTACATAAGCACAACATGTTTATATTGAAGCAGGGGTAGTTATCCCAGAAGAAGAGGTGAGGAGAAGAGAAAGACTGTATATATATGGTATAAATGTCTGTTAATGCTGTGCTGAAAACACGCTGTGATGATAACAAATGTTACAGCTGTTGCTTTTCATGAACATAATGTATGGGCAACAGTAGTGTAGCAGTACACTGGTTTAAACTTCCTCAGAAATAAAAAGGTTTTACACAGTTGTTTTTAAAGTATTCCAGAATGCATGCTTTCATTGCTTATGTGCTCACTATAAATATTTTCACTATGAATAATTATGCAATATCTTTTTGTTAAATAACAGCTGGTTATCTATACAAAAGACCTGAATTCAGTATCTAAATACTGTGCCTTGAATTTCAGTCTGTCAGGTATCCTAACATATGCTTCAGTTGACACATCTTTCTTGTGCTGCAGCAAAAATCTAAATGGAAGTACAAAGAGAAACACTGAGTGTACATACTTCATGCTGGTATTCTACATATATTAAATAACTTTAAGAATAGAATGTGTTGTACTGATCCATGTTCTACAATTTTGAAGGCTTCTTTACCTTCTGTACTACACTACTACTTCACTGTTTACAAATGTATGTTACATTTTCTAGGACTGCATTTTCAAGATTGCTTTCTATAAAGCAGAGCTTTGGATATTCAGCTACATAATAGCAGGTACTGAGAAAATCACTTGAATTTCTCATAGTTGTTAATTGTTCTTTTGGAATAAAAAAGCACCACAGTTTGAGATCAAAAGTCTTCCCTCATGTATTGCCCATCAGTTTGATCAATAACATGGTGTGACAGAAAGGGAAGACACAGTTTGAGTAGGCTAGTAGAAAGGATAAAGAAAGGGGGGGGGGGGGGGTGGGCAGTATGCAGAAATCAACCTTGATTTTGCACCAGCTATATGTTGACAAAGAGGTACATACACTGCACTTTACATGTTAATGAGACCTCCCCACTGATCTTTAATCAAACCCCAGCTGAGTCTCTCTCTACATTTTTCCTTGATATCTGTGTTTTACTACCATTTACTAGCCTTTAAAATTGCAAATAAAGTATTATTTTCCCTCCGTATATGCCCAGTTTGATTACTTCTCCACAATAGCTAGTCCTTGGAGTTTCTTGTTGTTTAGGGTTTTCTAAATATTTATTTTCTAAATACTTATTCATAAACTCATCCAAATACTTATCAAATGATTGCCGTTTCATCAATGTGTTGGTTTTTTTTTTTCAGAGGAGCACAAATCTTACTCATTGCTGACAGCTGAAAGAAAGCATTCCTGTCAATCTCTTCTGTATTGAAGACCAGGTAGGAAATGTCAGCTTCTGCTGCAGTATCATAAACAAACTAGAATACTGACTAATCTGGTCTTTCCTTAGTCTAAGCAGTGAGACATAATCACTTTTAAGTGCTGGGCAAAACTACACTCTTGCTTACACAGACGTAAAGCAAAAACAAAGAAGCCCTCTTAGAGATCACATGGTCCAGACCAGGTTGCTTATGATCAGCTTATGACCCCGAATGTCATTTCATGTCTTGACTCTGGCCGCCTTCTGGAGCAAGGAATAAGTCTTGTGGTTTCAGCTACAGGAAGGTTTTGGTTTGCAGCTTGCCCTGCCAAGGAAGGTCACCACCCTGCCTAGAGAAGGTACTTGAAGCCACCGAGTGAGGTGATCCACTGGCTGCCTCTCCTCAGGCAGTGCCTCACAAGCTCTCCTGCCATTTTGCCTTCAGACATACCTTGAGCATATTCTCTTCACCCTAAGCAGCATTTTGCTTCACTGAATGTGTCCCATTTGGGATTTGGGAACACATGTCCCACTGAGTTACCTGGAAGCTAAGCAGGAATGGAGCACAGCTCACCATCAATAAGTGAGACAGACTCTTATGAAGATGCTAGCCTGAACAGGTGATGAATTATGACAATGCCTATTTGAAATGAACCCAAAATGGTTGCACAGTATTATCAGCTTCAAATGAAAAGACAAACACCGAACTGAAGAGGAAATCTTGATTCCATTTGGAAAGAGAGAAGTGTAATGTTAAACGAGAAAATGAAAACATTTCCTCTTTTTATCTTTGTTTTGTACTGGCAAGAGAACAGAGCCTTGCACTTTCCAGACATTACTAGGAAACACATTCATAATGATACTCAAATATAGCTATTACCATATTTAAATATTTCTTCACTGTTTATTACCTACACAGTCAGCTATAGCTGTTTCCAATTCAAGATGATTACGACATGCATACGAAAGAGCTGAAGGGGAGGAGGGAACAACTTTTGTTCCTAAACAGCTTACCTCTTCAAAAAGAACAATGTTTACTGAGATAAATGAAGAGAGGGTGGTTGTTTTAGATCACTATGACTAATGTTAAGAAACAGCTGGTAAGGAATATTAGGTAATCACATACACAGGCTGCACATTGGGAACATTACGCTAACATACCTACTATAATTTTATTCCTTTCCCCACGCATTTATTCAAAGCTGCAGCTGTGATACTGGCTTTTGAACATTAGAAACTATCAGGAAAAGCAGCATGAATCATCATCTTTTGCTTATGTTATTTAACTTAGTCACTCAAATGCAGTTCTTCTAAGAGAACAATAATAGAAATAAAATGATAGTTTCTTTCAGAGATTTTTGACCCCTTCCCTTCCCTTCTTCCCTTCCCTTCCCTTCCCTTCCCTTCCCTTCCCTTCCCTTCCCTTCCCTTCCCTTCCCTTCCCTTCCCTTCCCTTCCCTGAAAACCAGCCATTTCAGCTAAAATACTAGCACTTCTGACAAATACGTACAGGTAACCTGTCCATTTCCAAAAGAGTATATAGACTGTTAAAAAGACAAACCATTCAGAACAGTTACTTCACCTGCCCCAAGGCAACTCTGTTTCTCAGGCTAAAATTGGCAACTTGTTTGACTGAAATCTAATACAGTCAGTGGTTAGCGATACTGAAAGCAAGGATAGTTTCAAAATGCACAGAAAGAACTACCCATTTTTCTTCATTAGTGGAGACAATCACTAGGTTTTTCAATGAATTCAGAATACCAGCCACCACACAGTAACTCACTCAGATATATTTGAAAATCTCATCCAGGACCTCATACACAAAGTGGGTTCTGCAACTCACTTTTCCCCCCCCATGGAGGAAGTATTTGTGGTGGTCCCCATTTCTCTACTGTGGTTTTGACTTAAATTTTCAAGGTAAATTGTGCTTTTCAAAAGGCAGCATTTTTGTTCCACCGGCTCAGAATAAACCTGCTTAGGAAGGAGAGAGACAGGAAGGTTTATTCTGTACTGGAGGCACATCATATCCTCACTGCTTCAGTCCCCGATCCCTATAGAACAAATGAGACCCCTTTGAGAACAAAAATGAGATGGAAGTATTCCATCTCATGTCAAGTTGTTGCTAGTGGCTTTGTGATTAAACACACTACTGCTCATGTGATCATCCATTTAACTGAGGCCAGGCGACAATTAACTTTATTCCTTACACAGCTGGAGGCATGCCTGCAGGCCTAACCAAGCTCCTCTCTGCTCAGCACTCACCAGCCTGCTGCTTCTGTATCAAAACTGCCTTTTCCTTGCAGTTTTGTGCTTTCATAAGCACGACTAGTCCATACAAGTCAATTAACTCTGAGATGGGTCTCTACTTTTTCTGGGAAATGCAACTACACTGGGGTCCTAAGAATCAGAGAATCATAGAAGAAGTCACCATAAAGGCTGGAAGGTTCCTGGAAAACTGTGGTTCAGACATCAGGGGGCGGTAGATATACCTGCAGACACCAAAAGGAGCTGTCCTTAAGAAACCTGAATGTTGTCAGAGAGGGACAACGAATTCATAGGACAAGCACTTGCTGCCTCAGGTTCTTTTGGATGCTCTGTGACAATGAAACCACAGTTCGCGTGGTTCACTTACCTTCCCTGTATGGCTAGTAGAGGACTCCTTCTGTCCCAGCTTCCCCCAGTACTTAACACACACACACGTGTGTGCGCAGAGCATATCTTATCGGATGTGGCACTGAGGTTCACAGTTTAACCTCCAAGACAGGGGACATTTCAGTAAATCAGAAACAGACACTGTGACACAATTTCTACTTTCAATTTGCACAAGAGCACATGGAATTATGCAATGTAAAGAACATATGTATGAAATATCTGGCCATGCTTTGATATTTTATCAGTAGTTTTTCAAGCTCCCTCTTCCATATGTCATTTCTCTAGCTATAACTTTTCTTCTGGATCACAGGTCTGTTAATGAAGATTTACTGAGATGCTGACAAGGCAGTTATCCTGGGAACATGCCTGTGCTCTTGCCACAATAAGTAAGAGGTGGTGAAGAAAGCCATAGGAATAAACATGCAGTGTCTAACATCAAACAAATTTTAACAGATGCTGTAGCATGCTAAAAAAACCTGTGCCAACTGACATATAATAATTATGAGCTGGTGGTGGAAATGGGCCTACCTTACATTTTCAAAGGAAGACACTGAACAGAACAAGACTTTACTTGTACAGAGCTGTGCATCGCCAACTTGGAAAGAGCCAGAGATCCACTCAGTGCCCTCCCTCCAACATGAAATCTCCATAGAATGGGAAGGATCAGCATACTCACTCACCTGATGTCTCTAATTTTCAGGTTCTTGATCCTCTCTTGAGCAACCAAAAGATGGAATCAATTTTTTGCCCCACAGGATTGGTTGGTCCCTCAGGGTTGAAATAAATTATCTCCCAGAACTTACTCCTGGAAGTATAAGCCCTATGGTACATCATTTTCATCTCTACAAATACTTGGTAGAGTTACGTAAACAAAAAAGGAAAATCAGACTGGTGGACAAAGTTAGGAATCCACATTCATGCCACATTAAATACATTAATCTATACAAAAATAAGGTCTTCCTCCTTTTCATTATCCTATCAGAGCATTCCATTGAGCTCAGTTCAGATCTTTTGGACCTATACAGGGAATTTATGAACAGATCACACCCTTCTCCTGAAACATGGGGTACTCCAGAGCCCCCCAGTTTTTTCTAACCCAACCTCTCCATTAGAGCAGCTTATCTGTCTCCAATCTTGTCTTTTTCTGAGGACTTTCTGTGTTTCCCTATTTTATGCAACTCTTCTCTCTGATAGTTTTCTTTCAATCCATACATCTGTTCAAAGACAAGACAGAGAGAACAGTTTGTTCTAAGCTTCAGTCCTTGATTCAAATGTTTGCTACTTCAATTGCTAACCATTACAATTTAGGAGCTAACTTATGCCCTTGATCTGAAAAGATGTGACAGTCTCACCTACAAAAATGAAAACACATGGGCAAAATAGCATTTATGACAACACAACATGAATAGCCAGAGCTAAAAAATAACTTACTAATATCAACCAAATTTTCCCACCCAGAAGCTGTGGATGCTCCTTCTCTGGAACTGTACAAGGCCAGGCTGGATGGGGCTTTGAGCAATGTGGTGTAGTGGGAGGTGTCCCTGCCCATGGCAGAGGGGTTGGAACTCGATGATCTTTAAGGTCCCTGCCAATTCAAACTATTCTCTGTGTCTATGATGCTAAGATTAGAATCTGATTCTAATCTGATTATGGAGGTCACTGGGGTAATGAAGTTTAAAAACACCCGTATCTGTCTTAGGAAAATCATACTCTAAGAAGTGCCAGTGGTACAGGAGAAGGCAGAGGTGGTCTCCAGCTGCCACCCCTCACTACTGGGCTGTTCCTTGACTCTACCTCCTGTGAGACGATCGGCAGAGAAAGTGGAAGATTTATTTAGCTGAGTTGAAAGTTCTCACTGTAGCTTGTTGCACACTTGTTTTCCACCTCCCTGCCAGAGATTACTACCTTGATAGCTCATGCAGTGGAAGAAGATGTGGGTCTGCCTGTCAGTCCATTACCTAACTCATTTGTATAAACTGCTACAGAAGGTGGGTTTTAAGCTGAAATAGTAGATAGTGACCTGGGGCAGCCAAGGAACTAATGTGAATCCTGCTTTGCTACCCTTGCAGCAGAGCCACTAACCCTTGGCAAATGACACAGGTGGGAACCAGCCATCCCTTTAGACCTCCACAGTTAAATTCACCAAAGCTAGCCCCCGAAGGCTAAGCCTGCAGCACCAGTTATTATCTGGCACAGCTCTCGTCTCTTGCCCAGTGGATTCCTTTCAGATGCCAATGTGTAAACTGGCTTATAGTTCTCTCTAGTCACTTCACAAAACTTACTCCTGCACAGAATCACTACGGAGCCTTATGCATCCCCTGATCTCCAAAAGAGAAAATGTTTGGTTTCAAGAAGCAGACTTACATCGGTCTGCTGGGACATTGTTTGAGAGCTCACAGAGGATAAGTACAATATTTCTGAGTTCACTGCTCCTCGGAGTTGCCTCCCACCATTCTACAAGCCATTACAGTCTGTCACAACAATGACAGAACAGGATAGGAAGAGGAAGAATTCCTCCCCACAACTGTCAGGATTTTTTTTAACTTATCGAAATTGTGAGAAGTTATATAATTGGTTTTAAAATGTTGCAGTGTGGGAAAAGTATCAACTTGGTTAAAATTAAATAGAAATAAAAAGTCATGTTACAAATTTTAAAAAATTTCATTTCAACAAATTTTTACTAAAAGTTGTGTAATTTTGGATGGTGAAGATTTATAAATTTTCCATGCATTTAGGCATACCAGCTAGCATATTCAATGAGAGTGTGGACAAGCAGTCTAGAACTACCTTCCAAGTCTTGAAAACATTGCTGTTGGCCAACAAGGTTGAAAATACCTGGTTGTAAATTGCACCTTTCAGCCTGCACAATGAGTAGTTCCCACAGGTGAGCACAGACAGGGCTGCCTGGGACTGCAAACTAGGTCATTTGGAAGAGGAAAAAAATCATTCTGCTCCATCCACAGAGGAAAAAAGCTAATTTTCAAGTGATCCATCTCAAACTCTAAAATCCTGTTCCAGTATCTAGTTTCAAATAAGCCAAAGCAGAGATATCTCTGGCAATATTAACTCTTTGAGATCCAAGTGGCACTTTGTCCTACTGCCACCACAATCTCCAGGTTTCTTCTCAAAAGATTAGCTGGGTCTACCAGGACAGAGCATTGCCATGTGACAAACAGAAGTCCTGCCCAGCTGCACCCCCTCTTTACCATCACTTCCAGACAGGCAAAGAATGCCTTGTTAGCAGGTAGATATTCTAAGGGCAAATTAATGTACAGCTGATGGCTATACAGCATACACAGAGTTTGCCATGAGATCAAAAAAGAAAAGGCCTCACTATTCAAAAATACCATCTGGACAAGTGCATAGGTCACCTGGAGGTATCATGTGCACGTTTACGGACACTGACTACTGTTATACAGACCTCCCCATCCAAAGACACAGTCATTCACGTAGAAAAAATCAAAACAATGCAAAAGAGTAAATCTTTTGCAGTTGTGGGTGATAATCCAGAGCCTCCCAAAGTGAAGGGCTACGCTTCTATTACTTGTCCCCCACCAGACTAGCTCTGTTTGCTGGTACCACTGGCTCTCAAACTGCACCCTGCAGCTTGTCAGTAGGACAACAGAGGGACTGGTAAACTTGCCCAGGTTGCAGATTACAAAAGGTTTTATTTGTGTCCACTCTACCCATCCTTGCTACGGCTTCCAAAATCTCTTTTTACACTAAACTAAGTTAAAGAAAAAAACCCAACAGATTCATTCTATCAATGCAAACCTGATTCCTCTACTCATATTTTTCTTTTCACTTACGTAGTTAAGTGAACAACAGCTATAAAATCATATTGCAAGTCTCACCCTTATCACATACCAGACGTATTTCTAGGGCTGTTTTGATGAACCAGTGCTTTCCAGAGATGTCACATTAATGTACCTTCTTCATTTTAGGAAAATTATGTTAAGCCAAACTGAGGAACAGATAGTGATCAGAGGTCATTCCCACCACTTCAGATAGTTTCTGAAGTTCATTCTACTAACATCGTGAAAAAGCAGACTCAAAAGCATCTAGTGGATTTGATGCACAAGTTTTCCTTCCACTGGCACCTTTTGATGTTGGCAGGAAGTCATTAGGAGGGTGCCAATGCCCTCAGGTCTGGGACAGGTATGGTCACAGTGATACCAGGATACTTGATCTGTCTCAGGTGTTCCCTGGCTGGCTAAGGAAAGCATGGTGGTCCTCCTGTCCCTTTTCACTAGGGAAGCAGGTTTGATGGATGTGCTATGGTCAGAACAAGAAGTTTGGTTTATTGTCCTGGTTTAGTCCACAGTGATAGAGCACAAGACTGCCTAATAGGTATCCCCCAACAGCACTAATCACAACTTGCTACTCCTTATATTCCCTTTTCCCCTTCTTACTTCTGTTTCACCATCCTCATTCTCTCCCAAATAAACACCAACCACCCCTATTTACTGTTCTTCTCACAGGTTCCAGTATTGTTACATGTATCCCTTGATACTCTAATCTAGGTGATTCTGCTATTCCTGATGCAGCTTTTTCCAGTTTCTTATTTTATTGTATCATGTTCAGGAGTTTCTAATTCGGTGCCTAGTAATTTCTCTTCCATTAGTCTGAGTTCAGGCAGTGATCTAGTCACTTGCCTGCAGCTCTCAGAGCTGTCATACTCAGGACTGGCCATAATAAACATCTTACTGTTGTTGGTTAAATTCAGTATGGACACTGATAGAAGGAACGTCTATATAGAGTTAATTTCATATACTTTAATACACAGATATGTATTATTAATGTTGGCATTATGCTATCACCAATTTGTTACTATCGAATATCTTATGTAATAATGAGCCTTGAGTATTCATTCTCTTCTCTCCATTCTTTCTTATTTATTTATTTACTTGGTTAGATACTTCAGAATATCTTTTCTCCCTCATGCCTCTCCCCTCAAATCTTAGGAGCTTCTTGTCAAGACAGATACACCTCATTTCTCTCCCTGGAGGAGTACCAGTTTTACAAAAAATAATAGAATCTTAAATTTGCACAAATGCCATCAATAAGAACAGGCTTAAATAGCATTGTCTTCTATTTTTTATGATTCCTTGATACTGAAAAACAATCTTACAAAATACTATTGCATTGTGCACTGTTTCTATCCACTTCTGTCTCTGACTGAGCACATCTCAATGGAAGCTGCCTAGCCCTGCTTTGCTTTAAAATTGAACAGTTAGAATCTATAATTCCCACCACTGTGGAAAATCCCATCAGAAAGGAAATGGATGGACTAGAAGCAAGGAACTTTTCTTCTGTAACAAACTCGTGGTACTTTCTGTAGGAACTTCACAAGCACAAAGCTTACTGTTAGGATGAGCTTCCTGGTTCTTCTACATGAAACTTTTCCACAGGATAGCAATATCCCTTGTTTGAAGCAACAAGGAAACTGAAACACAGAAAGATAAAGTGGTTTGCCAGGAAATACCAGTAGATTATTGACAGAGTCAGGAAAAGAGTACTGGTCTCCTATCTCTCTGCCTGATACACTCACAAGCCAGCAGAGGTCAATTTAAGATGCATAGCCTCCGTGCTTACATGCAGCCTCCCATGATAGTCCCATTCCTTTGGCCTGGTATATTCTTGTTTGTAGGATTACTGTCCCAAACACCCTGGGAGGTCTGAAATAAATTCAGCCTTCTAGCAGAATTTACAACACAAGTTCTTGAGTGGCAGTCAAGCAGATCACCTTATGTGAAGCTAATATGGCCACCAACAGAGCATTTGATTTAGCTGCTCATCAATTGCACATATTTGTGGTTTTTTGTCGTGTGGGAAGCATAGTCAAAGCTGGTCATGTGCCTTTCTTCCTCTCATATGATTTTGTGTGAATTCCCTGTCTGTAACAAGTACTGCAATTCAAAATACGTGTATATTGTGACCTATTGCTTTATTCCCTTCATTAGCTCAATGCTAATGGAGGGAAAAATAAACAAAAGTGTCTGTCCCAGATAGAGATGCACCTGTGAAGGACTTTTGTGCAGCTAGCACAATGGCTGTCATTACAGATGGTGCAGAGTCACACCATTCTTTGGGGAAATTCAAAGCTTGTTCTTCCTACAGGACAGAAGTCTGGCTGACTGGCATTCCTCTCTGATCACAGCATCTGGTATAAGGCCAAGTATTCACCTAAGCATCTAATACAGAGTTCCTTGTACCAGACTTCTTCCTTTATTCCAGTAGAAAACAGCCCAGCAAAATCCACCCAATTCCCACTACCTAATTGTTGCTAATCTTTGATGAAAATTTTGGTGATGTTCATACAGTACTTACCTTCAAGAACCTGGCATGGTCTCAAGAAAGGGGACAAAACAACAAATCATACAGTTTCAACAATACCATGACACCTCCAGAGTTACCAGAAATCTTCTGGTGGAGGCAAAGCAAGTCTCTCCTCACACACAAAGGAAGAAAGCATCTAGAGCATCCTATTCTGACGCAGCTTCCAACTAAACTACAGACATACAAGTCTTCACAAAATAAGAGTCCAGCTCAAAATATACACCTTGAGCCTGTGACAGCTTCAGCTTTCACAGGAATGTGAAATCACACATTCCTGCCTTTTTGTTAAGACTAACAGTAAAATTAAAGAGTGAGCTGGAGATTTCCAAATTGAAGAAAAGTGTGAACACATTGACCTAAGTTGACAGCATGGAGTGGCTGCTGCAGAATTTTTTCTTGCTGCGCCAAAGAGCCAGTGATCCTCTGGAATTGCTTCCAGAGACATTCAAGTACCAGACAGGGCACTTACAATTTTACATCACACTGGTCCAACTCGAAACAGATACATGATCCTTAGCGCCCAAAAGTAGGTCTTTTTGGTGCTTCATCTAAAAAAGATGGCTTTTTATAAAACATAATAGCAAGAAATAATACAGTAAGATTCAGGCTACTGTCCATTTTAGTGAAAAGGTATTAAACCTCAGTTTTCACAGGTAGGTGAATTTGCCCTCCGCCTGCAATTCATTAGACACCAGCTCTTGCTTTCACCCTTTTGCCATGAGGGATTAGGAGAAGAGTAGACACAAGTCCCTAGAGCCACACAACCCTGATATGTAGAGCTTGAATAACAGTTTCCCCAAGTAGGTCTGAAAAACATCTTTCCGGCTAAAACCTTCCCTTTCTTTTCAAGATGATTTTTGTCTTTAACACACAGCTTCCCTTTATGGAAAAAAAAACAACCAACAGACTACATGTAATGGATGATAGCCCATTATTTGTACAATCAGCCAACATCAGCTATTTGAAAAAAAAAGGGCCAGTGCTATTTTGGGGCGTATCAATAGGGTTATTACAGGAAAACAACCAACATCATTACTGCAGTCTAGACAGCAGTGACTAGTCCTTAATTGGAATAAAGAAGTTGGATTTGACTACTACAGCAGTAAAAGCTGATTATGAAAAAAAAAGTCCCCCCCCAAAATAAACCAAAGAACAATCAGTTAGAAAATATAACCTATAAAGTTTATTAAAGGACCTAGATGAATACAGTTGCTCTCCCTGCCCACCCAAATGAAGCCTCTGCAGATTATTACTTGCCAATATAATGAAGACAAGACTAGAACAAATACATGCAATACGTTTATGAGTAGAAATTTTATAAAGAGAAAAAATGTATACATAAGAAGCTTCAGGGCTGAAGGCTGTACAAGTTGAAACTACTGTCACTTAATATGAACACTTATTTATTAGGTGCAGCTTAAAAAGGCCAGTTTTGTTGTGATTAAAGGGTGGACTAGTAGTACAGTTACCAGAAATCCATATGGGATGCCATATTCTTGACAACCCAGTTTCTAATTGCTTTGGAAGTTGGCTCATCATCTTTCATGGGTGAAAACATAATAGAAAAGGGGAAATACTATTTCTCATCCAATTTTCTCTCATTCAGCCTTCCTGTTGCCCTCACTGCTATGGTATCACACTCAGTTTATTGAAAATTTGTAACAAATACCCTTCTAAATATTGCAGTTTTAAGGTGTGTTTTTAAGATCAATTTGTATGTCTTTTCACATGTTCAACTGAAATTAACATTAATTTGTAGCTTGGGTTTAATGGAACCAATATTTAACAAATTTCCATACCATCTGTTTTCAAAAGCAAAATATACTTCAG
This sequence comes from Scolopax mira, assembly GCA_004320125.1. NCBI lineage: Eukaryota > Metazoa > Chordata > Aves > Charadriiformes > Scolopacidae > Scolopax > Scolopax mira. The sequence continues at coordinate 139,081 of BJBW01006143.1, forward strand.
AGTGTGCACTCCCAGGAACCTACTAGTGTTTCTGGAAAGTCAGCATTAGCTTTATCAGTATAAATTATTATATTGTTATTATATGTTCTCAAAAGTCAAATCACTTGAATGCACTGTACTTTTCCCATTTGCAAATATTTCTAATGCAGTTTCCTTGCTTCTCTTTTAATTAATTGAGAGACCTTTCAGAGTTGTGATAATTGACAGCTATCTCAAACATCGATATTTTCTCAATTTGAGGTGGTGGCCAGGAAAAAAATATATGATCTTTCCAACCTATCAGTGTAATCATTTTCTCAGCTGAAAGAGAAATTATTATTAGCATGGACATAAAATTGTAGTTCTACCAAGAGGTATTACTTAGCTGTGGATAAAACCTGGAAGAGAGCATGCTTTAAATCTTTTGTCACATATGAATGGCTCTGGATAGTACCAATAATTCTTCAGGATGAGTTCTGCAGTGAAAAAGAAAGGTTTAATCAACAGTACACGTTTTAGCATCACTCTGCAAATGTTTGATTCATCTGACAAACTAACAAAATAAGAAAACTTCTTTAAAACATAGAAAAGCATCTTACGCAAAAGTGGAACTATTTTCAGAAAGTTTGACATCTGGTTGACATGCAGCCTGCATATCTCATACAAAAACAAAAAAAAACCCCAGATTTTGTATTCCATTATTAAGCCTCAAAATTAAACCTGCACTGTGATGACGCAAACTACATGTTCTTAGAAAAATGCAAAGTTAGAAGCAGTTTCTGGAAAATCTGAAAATCATTTCTTCAGGTGAACCAAGGACTAAACTTCAAATTGGATAGGAATTGTAGGGCAGATTTGTTTAAAGCTTGAAAAATGAACTTTCCTTGCTCTTAAAAAACATGGAAATATTTTTAAAGTGAAAAGTCATATTCTATTAAAATAAAAACAAGAATATTATATAAATATATTTTTTTACTTATATATATATAATACTATATATTATATAAATATAAACAAGTCATGGGGGACTTCAACCACCCTGATATCTGTTGGAAGGACAACAC